>CAUYQU010043674.1:0-10266 GCA_963574635.1 Cheracebus regulus | reverse complement strand
AATACACACAGTCAAGAGTTCTTGTCTCAAGACCAATTGATAGGCTGGATGCAGCTCATGCCTGTAATCCCAACACTTTGGGAAGCTGGAGCCTGTGGATCACTTGAGGTCAGGAGTTTGAGACCAGCCTGGCTAACATGGAGAAACCCCATCCCTACTAAAAATACAAAAAATTAGCCATATGTGGTGGTGTGCACTTGTAATCCCAGCTACTCACCAGGCTGAGGAGAGAATCACTGGAACCTGGGAGGGAGAAGTTGCAGTAGGCCCAGTTTGTGCCATTGCACTCTGGTCTGGGAGACAGAGCAAGACTCTGTCTCAAAACAAAACAAAACAAAACAAAGACAAACAAATAAAACCTCTTGATAGCAGCCAGCCATTTATCCTTAAAAAAAAAAAGTTCATTTCATCAGATGGCACCATTAAAATAGCTATGCATTTGATTTTTGTGGGTGATGTATGAAGGGATTGCATTCTCTCTAATCAAGTCAGCCCAAGATGCCTTCAGAATTTCTAGCTGCTATTGCATGTTCTTTTCAGCTACCACATCTGACTGTTTAACTGAAGCCCTTCAGACTGGACAGAGAGAATCCTAGGGATCCAGCCATTCAGCGTGCTACGTGGTTCTCAGGACATTTACAGAACTTTTGTCTGTTTGTTATCTGATGCTCAAGTCTTCCAAAATACGTTCATTTCTCTGCTGCTTTTGTATTGTACACTCCTCTGCACCACTACGAGGATAAGCTTTCTAAAATATGGACGCGATCTTGTCAGTTCCTGCTGTTGGACGCTTCCGCGTACTGTGAAAGGACAAGTCTAAATTGGCTCCGTCTTTCCAGAGTATGCTTTGTTTGACATTATGTAACAAAATTGAAATTTGACTTATTCTTGGACTCTCAAAGTTCCACTCTTCACAATTTGCCCTAGATAAATTATGAAAAACTGATAAATATGGATAAAGATATATATACTTATATGCGATATGCATTGTAATTTCAGAAACAACCTAAAGTCTCATCATTAGGAGATTGTTAAGTAAATTATGATATTTCGCTGGGTGTGGTGGCTCACGCCTGTAATCCCAGCACTTTGAGAGGCTGAGGCCAGTGGATTACAAGGTCAGAAATTTGAGACCAGCCTGGACAACGTAGTGAAACCCCTCTCTACTGAAAATACAAGAATTAGCCGGGCATGGTGGTACGAGCCTGCAGTTTCAGCTACTCAGGAGGCTGAGGCAGGAGAATCACTTGAACCCAGGAGGTAGAGGTTGTGGTGAGCCGAGATCGCACCATTGCACTCCAGCCTGGGCAACAGAGCAAGACTCCATCTCAAAAAAAAAAAAGATGTTTATAAATTAAGGAATACTCTGCAGGCATTAAAAATGATGTCCTCAACCACATGGAAAGAAATTCCAAACATGTCTTTAAGTAAAAATTCATGTTATGATACAGGCTGAGAAGTATGATCCTATTTTGTTTTTAGACTATCTTTCTCCATAAGTAGAGAAGAGAAAAATGAGTACTTTGTAGTCTATCATAAACCAGTATCACATTGGCAAGACTGGGACAATGACAGATAAGAAGGAAACTGGGTTTACAACCGGAGTAGAATTCCAATCAGTGCAGTGAATGATGGGCTCAAAAAATATATGATGATAGGATATTTGACAATCCATGAAGAATCCATGAAGAAAAAAAGCTATCAAAAACTCCAGATTTCAAATTTAAAACCTTAGCCTGAAAAGTATATTTCTTCTGTATACATTATTCATATATGTGCATATGCACACATACACGCAGACAAACTACATATGCATATTGATTTGCCAACACTGAAATTAAAATTTTTAATATGACATAAAACATCATAAGCAAGTTAAAAGACAAGCCAAAGACCGGGATAATATATTTTTAATAAATACCACCAATAGATGATATATAAAATCCTACGATAAAAGAAACAACTCAATAGACGAACAAATCACAAAAGACATGTACTGGCAATTCACAGAAGAGAAAATTCAAAAGGCCTATGAACACATGAAAAGACATTCAGCATCTTTAGTAATAAAGGAAATGCACATTTTAAAAATGGTAAAGTTTGTGAAGTATGACAGTGTTAAGTGCTGGTGAATACATGGAGAAATGGGGACTCATACATTGCTGATGGAAATTGCTTCCCGTTACAGAGCAATGTGCAAATAGCCATTGAAGTTAAATATGTACTACAACCCAGCAGTTCCATTTGCTGGTGCACACGTTAAAGAGATTCATTAGGTGTACAGCACAAGGAGACAAGAAAGAGGATACTCATAGTTGGGGAGAACAAAACACGAACAGTCTACATGCCCATTGATGATGCACTAGATACATAGCAGTGGTATTTATACTATAAAGGCACAATTGCTGGGGCAGACTGTTCAGGTTCAAATCCAGGCCCTACCGTTTACGAACAGTACAACCAAGGACAATTACCAAATTGCTCTGTGCTTTACTTTTCCCATCTATAAAATAGGAACAATAGCATAGGATGAATTTATTTTAATGAAGATCAAAAGGTTAATGTATACAGCATTTAGAACAGCCTCTGGCACATAGTATCACATGTGATTTACTATCCTTTTTATTATAGAATAATCAAAGTAAAAACAAAAATCCTAGATCTTTATGCAGTCACATTGTTAAATATCAAAACTTAGTGTTGAGGAGAAAAAGCAAGTTGTAAAATGATATATATTGCATGACTCCATATGAAAACATCTATGTCGTCTTTGAAAAATTACATAAAGCAGTATTATTTGTTGCTATGATAATACTTAGGAAAGAGAAATATCAGAATATGCACAGAGAAATTCAATCTGTGCTCAGTTCTGGAGAGAAAGGGGCTAATTATCAAAGAGAAATATCAGATTATGCACAGAGAAATTCAATCTGTGCTCAGTTCTGGAGAGAAATGGGCTAAATCAAGAAAGGATGCTGCTTTAAGTATATGTATGTTGTTTTATTTTCTTTAAAAAAGAGAGATCTGAAGCAGAAAAAAAACTATTAATGATTATAAAATTTTGGTGGTGAGTATACAGGAGTCTGGTATGTTATTTTCCAAACTTCGTTTAAGTTGAACATTTTTATTTTGAAATAATTCTAGAGCCACTTTCAGTGATAAGAAATAATACAGAGATATCCCATGAACTCTTTTGAGATTGGCTTCTTTCACCCAACATATTGATCTAGAAACATATCCAGCTGGTTGCATCTATAAATAGTGCATGTTTATTGTTCAGTAGTGCTGCACGGTATGGATGTAACACATTTTGTTTCACCATTCACCCATTGAAGGACATTTAGCTTACTTTCAGTTTGGGGATATTATAAACAAAGCCCCTATAAACATTTGTCTATAAAGATTTGTGTAAACAGAAGTGTTAATCTTGGATGAATGCACAGGAATGCAATTGCTAGATCCTATGGTAATTGCATGTTATGTTCTTAAGGAAACTAACAAATTGTTTTTCAGATGGCTTTGCCATTTCACATCCCCACCAGCAATGTATGAATGGTCTAGTTTCTGTGTATCCTCACCACCATTTGGTGTTGTCATCCTTTTAATTGCAGCATTCTGATAGATGTGTAGTGATATCTCATTGTGATTTTTCTAATGGCTCATGTTGTTGAACATCCCTAGATCCCAAAGATTATATATAGCCTGTTTCTTTAAAAAAAAAAAAAGTTTTGCGTGTGTGTGGTGGCTCACGCCTATAATTCCAGCACTTTGGAAGGTGAGGCGGGTGGACCACCTGAGGTCAGGAGTTTGAGACCAGCCTGGCCAACATGGCGAAACCCCATATCTACTAAAAATACAAAAATTAGTTGGGTGTGGTGGCCTGTAATTCCAGCTACTCGGGAGGCTGAGGCAGGAGAATCACTTGAACCTCAGAGGCAGAGGTTGCAGTGAACCGATACCATGCCATTGCACTCTAGCCTGAGCAAAAAGAGCAAAACTGTCTCAAAAAACAAAGTTTCATAGTTTTACATTTTACATTTAAGTTTGTGATTCATTGTTTTCATACACTTATTCATTTTAATTGAAATATAATTCACAAACCATAAAATTTACCATTTTTAAGTATAGAGATTGGTGGTTTTAGTATATTCACAAGATTGTGCCATCGTCACTGCTATCTAGGTCCAGAACATTTTCATCGCCCCGAAATGAAACTCCACACCTGTTTGCAGTCACTCCCACTCTCCTCCCCGTAACTCCTGGCAACCAGTAATTGACTTTCTGTCTCTATTTTATTCTTGAAATTTCAAATAAACAGAATTATGACATCATATGTGACATTTTGTGTCTGACTTCTTTCACTTAGCATGTTTTCAGTGTTTATTGTAGCATATGTCAGTGCTTAATTTTTATGGCTGAGTAATATTTCATTCTATGGCTATACCATATTTATCCACTCATCAGTTGATGAACATTCAATGGTTTCCATTTTTTGTTTTCAATAAATGTTTCTATGAACATCATATATACATTTTTGTATGAGCATATGTTTCCAATCCTCTTAGGTGTGGATCAAGAGTAGAGTTGCTGGATCATATGGTAATTGTTTATTCTTTTGAGGAACCAACAAACTGTTTTTCATAGTGACAGCACCATTCTACATTCTCAAGAGTATCAGGGCTTTAATTTTTCCATATTCTTGCCAATGCTTGTTATCTTCTGTTTGTTTTGTTTATTTTATAAGTGACTATGTTAGTGAATGCAATGTGATATCATGTTGTGGTTTTTGATTAGCATTTCCTAAGGAAAAATGATATTGAGCAACTTTTCGTACTTTTTGGCCATTTGTTAATCACCTTTGAAGAAGTGTTTATTCATGTCTTTTGTTCATTTTTAAATTTATTTTATTTCTTTTTATTGTTGAGTTGTAAAAGATTTTTAGACATTCTGGATACTAGACCCTTATCAGAGATATGATTAGCAGATGTTTTCTGACATTTTGTGTATTATCTCTTCCTCTTCATTTTCTTGATTGTGTCTTTTGATACACAAAAGTTTTAAATTTTGTTGAAGTCTAACATATCTATTTTTTTTTTTTGGTTCATATTTAAGAAACTGTTGCCTAATCCAAGGTTACAAAGATTTACACCTATGTTTTCATCTTTATTGTTTTAGATCTTAAATTTAGGTCTTTGATTCCTTTTGATCTATTTTCTATATATGATGTGAGGTAGTGGTCCAAATTTCTTTTTCATGAAGATACTTAATCGTCTTATTGCCATTTGTTGAAAAGAATATTCTTTCTCCATTGAATGGTTTTGGTATCCTTGTCAAAAATCAATTGACCCCAGATGTATGGGTCCATTGCTGGCTCTCAATTCTATCAAATTGGTCCTATGTCTATTCTTATGCCATTGCCACACTGTCTTAATTACTGTAAATTAGGAGTAGGTTTTGAAATTGTAAATGGTGAGTCTTCCAACTTTGTTTTACTTTTTAGTTAATTTATTTATTTTTGAGACAGAATCTCACTCTATCTCCCAGGCTGAGTGCAGTGACATGATGACAGCTCACTGTGCCCTCTACCTTAGGCTCAAATGATTCTACCTCCTCAACCTCCTCACTAGCTGGGACTATAAGCACATGACACCATGCCCAGTTAATTTTTAAAATTTTCTGTAGAGATAGGGTCTTGCTATGTTGCTCAGGCTGGTCTTAAACCCCTGGATGCAAGCAATCTTCCTGCCTTGGCCTCCCAAAATGCTGCAATTACAGGAGTGAGCCACCACACCTAGCCTGTTTTATTTTTTCAAGTTTTTTTTTCAATTCCATATGAATATTAAAATTAGCTTACCCATTTCTGAAAAAAGAAGCAGTTGGAATTTTGACAGAGAATGCATTGAATCTGTATATCAATTTGGAAAGTATTGGCATCTTAATAATTCTAAATCATATTATATGAACATAAATGTCTTTCCATTTATTTAGGTCTTATATTCCTTACAGTATTTCAGTATTTTGTAGTTTATAGTGTATGACATGTATGAGTCTTACAACTCTATGGTTAAATCAATTCCTAAGTATCTTATTATTGTTTTATGTATTATAAATGGAATCTTCCCCCTCTCCTTCCCCTCCTCTCCCTTCCCCTTCTCTTCCCCTCCCCTCCTCTCTCCTTTTTCTCCCCCTCCTCTCTCTGTCCTCTCTCTCTCCTTCCCCCTCCCCTCCCCCTCCTCTCCCTTTCCCTCCTTTTCCCTCCCTTGCCCTCCCATCCCTTTCTTTCTCTTACCTTTTCTTCCTTTTCCCTCCCTTCCCCTCTACTCCCCTATCCTTCCCTTTCCCTCCCTTCCCCTTTTCTCTTCTCCCTCCCCTCCTTTCCTCTTCCTTTCCCTCCCTTCCCTTTCCCTCCCCTCCCGTCCCCTTTTTCTTTTGACAAGGTCTTACTCTGACACGTGGGCTGGAGTGCAATGTGGTGATCATGGTTCACTACACCCTCAAATTCATGGGCTCTAGCAATCCTTCCACCTCAGCCTCTGAAATAGCTGAGACTACAGGCAGGCAATATCACATCTGGCAAATTTTTCTATTTTTTGTTGCAATGGGGTCTATGACTGTTCTCAAACTCCTGGCCTCAAGCAATCCTCCCACCTCACCCTCCCAAAGTGCTGAGATTACAGGTGCAAACCACCATGCCTGGCCTGGAATTGTTTTCTTAGTCTCATTGTCAGATTATGCATTTCTAGTGTATAGAAATATAATTAACTTTATACACTAATCTTGTTTCTTGCAAACTTGTGGAACTCATATACTAGCTCTAATAGTTTTTGGTGAATTCTTTATGGTTTTCTATATATCAAATTATATCATTTGCAAAGAGAGATAGTTTTCTTCTTTCATTCCAATCTGGATGCCTTTTGTTTCTTTTTTCTTCCCTAATGGCCCTGACTAAAACTTCCAGTACAATGTTGAATAGAAGTGAAGAGTAGATTCTTTGTACTGGTGCTGATTTTAGGAGGAAAGATTTTAATAACTATAATTATGTTTACTATCTATAGTAAAATAGTTTTATATCATTTTATACAGTTAAATTACTAACTAAAATTTAACTGTAGGTTTTTTGTAGGTGGTCTTTATAGGTTGAGAAAGTTCCGCTTAATTCTTAGTTTTCCAAGGATTTTCCTTCTGAAAGGGTGTTAGATATTGTCAGATGCATTTTTTTAACATTACTAACTGAATCTCTTTATTTGTTGGAAGGCTATTAAAACTTTCTATTTCCTCTTGAGTCAGTTTTGAAAGTTTGTGGCTTTCTAGGAATATGTTCATTTCATCTAGGCTCTCTAATTTGTTGGCATACAATATTTTCATAGCATTCTCTTATATTCCTTTTTACTTATATAAACTCAGTAGTAACATCTCTTCTTTTATTCCTGATTTTACCAACATGAATTTTTTTTTAATTGACCACTCTAGCTAAAAGCTTATCAATTTTCTTGATCTTTTTAGACAACCAACTTGGTTTTGTGAATTTTCTCTGTTTTTTCTATCCTCAATTTTATTATTTCTATCCTAATGTTTATTATTTTTGTGTACTGGCTTCGGATTTAGTTTATTCTTCTTTTTCTAGTGTGTTAAGGTGGAAGATTAGGTTGTTGATTTGAGTGATTTGAGTTTACAGTTAGAAGTTTTCTTCTAGGAACTACTTTCACTGCATTCTGTAAGTTTTTATATGTTGTGTTTTCATTTTGTTCATCTGAAAGCATTTCTAAATAACCTTGTGATTTCTTCTTTAACCTCTTGGTTAGTCAGGAGTATGTTGTTGAATTTCTCAAATTACCTTCTATTATTAATTACTGATTTTATTTCATTGAGGCTATAACAAATACTTTGACCTCAGCCCTTTTAAACATATTAACACTTGTTTTATGGTCATCCTAACTTATAATCTAGCCTGGAAAATGTTTTATATGCATTTGAGAAGAATACGTATTCTGCTGTTGTTGGCTGCAGTCCTCTCTAGATGTCTGTTAGTTCTATTGGTTAATAGTGTTGTTCAAATGTTCTATTTCCTTGCTGATCTGTCTAGTTGTTCTAAGGGTTATTGAAAGTGAGGGATTGAAGTGTCCAACTATTACAGTTGAATTGTGTGTGTCCCTGCAAACCTGTCAGATTTTGCTTTATGTATTTTGAGGCTTTGTTGTTAGGTACATATATGTTTGTTAATTTTACAATATTCATTCTACCAATTTCTGTCTTTAAAATTTTCTTTATTTTAATTGACATAATAATTGTACATATTTGTGGGGTACAGGGCAATATTTTGATACACATATGCATTGTGTAATAATTAAATCAGGGCATTTAGCATAGCCACCATCTCATACATTTTATCATTCTCTGTGATCGCAACATTCAAAGTCCTCTCTTCTGGCTATTTTGGAATGTATAATACAAAATTGTCAACCATAGTTACCCTCCTGTGCGATAGAACATCAGAACTTATTCCTCTTCTCTAACTGTAACTTTGTACACGTTGCCCAGTCTCTCCATATTCCCCTTCCTTTACTCTCCCCGGGATCTGGTAACCCCCTTTTTACTCTCTACTTCAGTGAGATCAATTTCTTTAGATTCCACTTATGAGTGAGGTTACTCAGTTTTTGTCTTTCTGTGTCTGGCTTATTTTACTTCACATAATGTCCTCCAGGTTTATCTATGTTGCCATGAATGACAGGATTTTCTTCTTTTAATGGCTGAATGATAGCCCATCGTGTATATATACATTTTCTTTATTCATTCATCAATTGCTGGACACTTAGGTTCATTCCGTAACTTGGCTATTGTAAATAATGCTTCAATAAACATATGAATGCCTACTTCAACATACTTAATTCATTTCCTTTAGATAGATATTCAATAGTGGGATTGCTGGATTTTATATTTCTACTTTTAATTTTTTTGTGGAAACTTCATACTATTGTCCATAATGGCTAAACCAATTTATATTCCCACCAGCAGTGTGTACTATTCCCCTTTCTTCACATCCATACAAGCATTTGTTATTTTTTGTCTTTTTCATAGTGGCCATTCTAAATGGGGAGAGGTGATATCTCACTGTAGTTTTGATTTGCATTTCCCTGATGATTAGTTTTGTTTAGCAATTTTTCATGTATCTATTGACCATTTCTCTGTCTCCTTTTGAGAAATATCTATTCAGACCTTTTGGCCATTTTTAAATTGAATTATTTGATTGTTTTGCTATTGAATTATTTGAGCTCCTTATACTCAATATTAGAATATACGTCAGATGCACGATTTTAGTCTATTCTGTAGGTTGTCTCTTCACTTTATTGATGGTTTCCTTTACTGTGCAGATGATTTTTTGTTTGATAGAATCCTGTTTGTCTATTTTTATTTTATTTTTATTGCCTGTGCATTTAAGGTCTTATCCAAAATTATTTTTTTTTCTGTTTTTTAATTTTGTTTTTTTTTTTTGAGACAGGGTCTTGCTTTGTTGCCCAGGCTGGAGCACAGTGATGCAATCATGGCTGACTGCAGCCTTGACCTCCTGGGCTCAAGCGATCCTCCCACATCAGCTCCAAACACCCCCCACCCCGCTCCTACTTAAGCTGGGATGAGACTACAGGCACGTGCCACCACATCTAGCTAATTTTTAAATTGTTTGTGGACAGAGAGTCTCACTATGCCCAAGCTGGATGTGAACTCCTAATCTCAAGTGATCTTCCCATGTCAACATCCCGAAATGCTGGGATTACAGGCCTGAGCCGTCATGCTTCACTGTCTTATACAAAAATTCTTTGTCCATACCAATATCATGAAGCACATTGCCAGTGTTTCCGTCTAGTAATTTTAGGATTTGGGGGCTTACATTTAAATCTTTAATCCATTTTGAATTGATTTTTGTGTATAGTGAAAGATAGGAGACTAGCTTTATTCTTCTGCATGTGGATATCTAGTTTTTCCTGTATCATTTATGATCTGACTTTTTTTTTAGAATAAAAAAAAGAAAGAGAGAAAGAAAGAGGAAGAGATTTTAGAAAAAGAGAGAAAAGGAGAAAGAAAGAAACAGCAAAAGAAAAAAAAAGAATGAAAGAGAAAGAAAGAGGAAGCGATTTTAGAAAAAGAGAGAAAAGGAGAAAGAAAGAAACAGCAAAAGAAAGAAAAAAAAGAATGAAAGAGAGAAAGAAAGAGGAAGAGAAAGAGGGAGAGAGAATGGGATTCTTGTTTTATTGCCCAGGCTAGAATACAGTC
>CAUYQU010043672.1:0-19305 GCA_963574635.1 Cheracebus regulus | reverse complement strand
CCCCGGCGGCCCGGCGGCCGCCGGTCACATCCAATCAGTTGCAGACCTAAATGACAAAAAGGCTGACCTTTCCATGAGTAAGAGGGAAAGCCTCCTGCATGACTGCTTGAGCTGGGACATTGGACTTTTCCTGCCTTTGGACTTGAACTGAAACATCAGTTCTTACATCTTAAGCCCGCTGGCTTTCAGACTTGGCTCTCCTGGGTTTCCAGCTTGCTGACTGCAGATCTTGGGACTTCTCAGCTTTTTATAATTGTGTGAGTCAATTCCCTACAATAAATATCTTCCCGCCCTCCTTGCCTCCTGCTTCCCCACACATATTCTATTGGTCCTGTTTCTCTGGAAAACTCTGATTTAATACACTGGCCTTGCACTTACATTCTGACAGGTCTGAAAAATCAGGTGATTATAAACTGAATACATAAAAATTTGTTATATTGTTTTGAAGGTAAAAAATCTCTTTAGCATATAATTCTTGGATACATTTGACAAGCAAATTTTTACTTTAAATAATATGGTCACTCACCCTTTCCTTAACATTGCATTCCAGAACATCTGCTCAGAAGGGTAAACCCACTTTTTCTCTGAATCTGCTCTGGGAATGGAAGACTCTTCTCTTACAGTAGACAGTGCAAATGGCTGATCTGGAGCTGGTGTTTGATTGGGTGGTGGCATCTAAATAAAATAAGCAGATTTGCTTTTATAGGATATAAAGTCAAAGGTAATATAATTAACTACTTCCTGGTAAGCAATACGTCACACAAAAAGCACAGATTACTTATTAAATCAGTGACATCAAATTTTCAGACTTCTCAGCTAATTTGACTGTTTTGAACAGTCAGATTACTGAAGTTGTGTTTCTTCATTGATTAAGTTCTCAAATGTCGTAAACACTATGATTAAATTTTTGGCTTCTCCTTTGAACAAATTTAGAAGAAATGTCACCAAGGAATAAGAAGTAAAAACTAATGCCATGATCTTCAGGCATTTCTAAAAACTTTTTTATGACAAGCTTTTCAAAAATGACTTGTCTTGGGAGACTGTACAAGCATCTCTGCATAAAAAGCTCCAGAAAGAAAAGATGAGTGTGGATTACCAGATTTGAAGGATCTAGTTTCTCCTTATTCTCAGATGTGGTGCCCCTAATGGGACACTCCACGTACTCGTAGGCGCGTTCCTGGTGGGCAGGCACAGGGTATATTTTCTTCTCACAGGTTGGGTCAGATGGCTCTGCACTCACTGGACAGCCTGAAATAATCAAGTATAAAAATGGTGTCACTATGAAGGCAGGACATCTAGCTCTCTCAACAGGAGCCCTAAAGAGCTGAATTTCTGACCAATTGTTTACCACTGTAGGAAAAGCCAGGTTTCTTCTGTTTAAATCCAAGAACTGAGCTAGCTAACATTCCAAAATCCTAAAGATGAGAAGGTTCTACAAATGTATTTTTCCTTTGAAAGAAAAATGAGTACCCATTCTCTAATGTCACATCCCCAGCAAAAATCAGCCAAAAAACCTTGGCAGTTGGAAGAGCATGTGTTATCCATGCCACTGGCTTTAGTAACCTGGCTGGATGAGCAGCTGGGAGCTGTTAGGGGAACCTATGTGGGGACCAGCCACATTTCACAGGGTCTTCTTGACTTTCCATTCACTAGTTCCAGAGAAGCCCAGCCCCAGTCAGGACACAGCTGTGATCCAGGCTTTCATTACTGATGCATTATCTCAGGTACAAGGAACGGGAGAAGAACAGAGGAGACAACACAAAGGCTATTGGAAAAAAAAATCTGAATGCCACTCGGCCTTGTTCCAAGACTGAAACAAGGCACAGGAAAACCACGTGGCCTAGGTAATATTCTCATCAGTCAACAGCGAGAGTTTAACAGAAAAAGGCAGACATTAAAGAAAATATTCCACGACCCATATGGGATCAAGATGCTCATTACAAGGGAAGGTCTGAGCCTAATAAGATGAGCAATAGCAAGCACTATGCCCAAAGACCCAGGATGCTGATCCCAATTAGTGGGGGACTGAGAAGCTGGTTCAGAGAATAAGCCGGCACTTGGAGAGCTGCAACCCAGAAGACAGCTGCTCATGTAATAGAATCCTGGCCTCAGGCAACAGCAGTAACTACAGCAATACACACGAAAAAGATGAGTTTGCTTTCACTACCTTCCCTGCACTTCATCTCCCAAGCCCTCATTTCCTGGTAACCTGTGCTGCTGCCCACTTTAGCGGTGAAGGAAGACTTGCTATGCTTTCCCTCTCTACCACTGAAAGCACCAATCCTTTCCAAGTCATGGATCCCAGTTGGGTTTTAGAAAGAAAATAAGGTTTCCATTTTTAAAATCATATAACCAGTAGCCCCTTTGATCTCCTATAGCTATCCACATTCTTTACTAATGTAATAAATCTGACAGCTCTCCAAGATACACAGCAAATGACATAAAACCAGAGAAAGGGTTTTAGGATCTCCCTGAGGACACTCAGAACAAGAGCATACCTGCTTCAGCTGATCTGTTTCAGTTCTTCCTCTACAAAGAAACCCCAGAAGAACACTGTCTGTCCTTGTCCAAGGTCACAGAACTTTTGCTGGCTTTGCCACTTACCACCTATGTGACCTGGAGCATCAGTTACTCCAACCCTTAGTTTCCTGACTATAAAATAGGGAGAAAATCAACCACACAGCTTATGACAATGAGAATGTAAGCTCCACCAGGCAAAGCTGCATTTCGTACAATGCTATTCTCTCGTGCAGAAACAAACAACTCCAGCAATGCTTGGTACAGAATTGGCAGTGACCTCTCAGAATAGGCTGGCTGACTGAAGAAATGAATAACAACATGCGTTAGTACTCAGTAAGCACACCATGCTGCTTCTGCCCCTCACAACTTACTGATTCAAGCCATACTTAAATATGAATAATCTAAAGTAAACATGCATCAATTAAAAATGAAAGACAGCTTTTCCATTTTCATTTTCTTATCTAAAGAATGGACAGCAAGCCCATTAGGTGATGGCTCACTTTTACATAGAAGAATACTGAAATTGCTATGGGAGCAAAGGTTATTTATTAAGACAGCCAGATTTAGACAAAGGTTTCTCAGCCTTGGTCCTCTTGATATTTGGGGCCAGCTGATTCTTTGTTGGGGGGCTGTTCTGTACATGGTAGGATGTTTAGGAGCACTTCTCCCCTATTTTCACTTTCCTCTCAGTTGTGACAACCAAAAGTGCCTCCAGATATTGGCAAATGTTCCCTGTGGGAAGTGGGGATTGCCCCCTTCCAGTTGAGAACCATGATGTAGGCACAAGTAAACTTAGGAAGTTGCGGCTGGTTTACTCACTGTGTCCTCATGTACCATCTCAATCTGTTCATAACAGGCCTGCGAAATATTATTATATCCTCATTTTACAGATGACAGACTGAGACTTACAGAGCTAACTTGTTTAGAGTCACAAATCTCCATAAGAGGCAAAATAAGGACCAGACCTAGGGTGCCTGACTCCCATGCCTACCAGCCTCAGCAGCATAATACACTGCCTCTTCCTTCAGAGCCTTTCAAGAACTTTTTAAGACACGGCCTCACTGTCACCCTACCCGGAGTGCAGTGGTACGATCTCGGATCACTGCAACCACGGCCTCCCAGGCAATCCTGCCCACCTTAACTTCCCAAGTCGCTGGTACTATGGGTGCCCACCACCACGTCTGCGTAATGTTTGTTTTTCTTGTAGAGGCAGGTTTTTGCCATGTTGCCTAGGCTGGTGTTGAACCCCTGAGCTCAAGCAACCCACCCACCTTGGCCTCCCAAAGTGCTGCCACAGGCCTGACCCACGGCGCCTGGCAGTGAATTATCTTTTATCTTTATAGACAAAGTGTCGATTACCTTTCATTTTCCCTTCATGCATTGGGCATCCAGAAGGCGGGGATGCTGAAGCATTTGAGGCCTGAACTGCAACAGGAGTAGATGGAGACAAACCCATGGCTGGAAACAGTGCTGACACCAAGCAATTCTATATTCCCACCTGCTAAAACAAAGAGACAGATTAATGTTTCTGGACTAAAAACTATTCTTTCGTTATTCCTAATCTGGCCAACGCTTGTTCCTCCTCTTTGTCATCCCATGGGCATTTACCAGGCAGGGTAGAAACTTTGAAATACAACTTTAGTATATTGCCCCCTTAGGGAAATACTGTGAAACCTACACCAATCTCTCGGGGGACGTTTCTAAGCAGTGAGATTTTGGGGACTGAAGTGAGGCAGTCGCTGAGAAACCACGACACTAGCAGGAGGTACAGTCCTGAGTCAGGGGTGGAGGTGGGGGTATCCTAGGAGTCGTGACCCGAGTGGAGAAGGGGAGGCCCATTGAGCTCAGACTTGACCCCTGTCCCCAGCGCCTTAGCGAGGGGCTGGGGGTCCGGGAAGGGTGCGGCGCGTGAAGAGAAATCAGAAGAAAGGAAGTGACAGCGGAGGTCAAGGCGTTGCCAAGTGTCTTGACCACACCGTCCAAGAGCGTGCCCACCGGCTCCAGCCCGCGGTCCCCAAACCAGCCGCGGCCAGCCCGCCCTTCTGCA
This sequence comes from Cheracebus regulus, assembly GCA_963574635.1. Lineage (NCBI taxonomy): Eukaryota > Metazoa > Chordata > Mammalia > Primates > Pitheciidae > Cheracebus > Cheracebus regulus. The sequence goes on along the minus strand of CAUYQU010043672.1, from coordinate 14,738 downwards.
CCTGAGCCCTTCCCCGGGCTGCTCCGGGCGGCCGGTACCACCTTCAATCGCCAACCGGAACTCAGAGCAGCAACGACTTTCGCCACCACCGCTGCCGCCGCCGCCTTCTCTCGCTCGGTCACCGCTGTGGCCACGGTCACCCCCGGCGTTCTCACTAGCCGCTACTTCCTCTTTAGAAGGCGGGACTTCCGGGCACGCGGGAGGCGGGCTGAAGAGTAATGTTTTCCGTCAATCACAGAGAGCGGGTTCCGTCCTCTCCGCGCCTCCGCCTGTAACCGCAGAGGGGGCCGCTCTCTGGGCCCGCCCTTCCAGGCCAGGAGCCTTTTTCAAAATGCCCGCGCTGGCAGGGAAGGTTGTCTGGTCCAGAGGCTTCCCTAGGGTGAAGAGCTCTACTATGTATGCTTTATGCGGCAGAGGGAGTGCTTTGGAGGAGTTTTTACATTTCCGTTTTTTTAAATGTTACCCCATCAGTTTTAATTATAGCAGTGATTCCAGAAACATTAGCAGGTGCCCATAACTGTGGCTGGTGGAGATCCAAAAGTGAGCAAAACAGTGTTCGGGCTGCCAAGGTCTTCTTCACTGGGTATGTGATTTTGAATGTCTGTATTTTCATTTACCTCCAACAGAAATTTAGCATTTTCCTCCATCAGGAATGTAGGCAACAATTCCTAGTACTATTAGCTACATACGGCACTAATACACATCAGAGATAAATTATGTCACATATGGTTGTTGTGTCTGTCTCAAAATATCATCCATCCACTACTTTCAAATTAAAGTTATTTGATCGTGTTAAAGTGTTAGTAAAGAAACATATATATATATATATATATATATTTCTATATATTTCTATATAACTAGTGGATGTGTGAAATACGTCCAGATGCCCCCTGGTGCAGGAAGTGTTGGGGGCTCACTGCTTTCAGCTGAGTCTCCAGGAATTGTCCTCTGCCTAAGAGAATTGCCCCACACAAAATCACATTTCCTCCTTGGGAACAGTCGGCATCCTATGAGGGTCTCTGCAAAGGCACATATGCCCAGGCCCCTAGCCCCAAGGGGGCAACTCAGAAGGGCCATCCCAGCATCAGAGCTGCTTACAGTATAGCCTGAGGTTTCCATTTCAACTATATTGACTACATCACAACTCAACTTCTCTCTTTACCCAGAATTATTTTATCCCTCCCACAATTCCCTTTCACTCTGATAATTCTGTTTTGTTACCCACAATTCTCTTTTCCACAGTTCTCAGTTCTTTGCACAGTCTTCTGTCTCTCCCACAATTCCTGTTTCTCTCACAATCCCAAGTCACTCCCAAAATTCTATTCCTTCCCACAATTCATTTTTTCTGTCCCACAATTCCTTGTCTTGCTCACAATTATCTTATTTCTCCCACAATTCCCTGTGTCTCCCACAATTCACATTTCTGTTCCACAATTCCTTGTCTTACCCATAATTCTCTTATTTTTCCCACAATTTGCTGGATTTCCCAACAATTCTTTATTCTTTCCTACAAATTCTTGTATCTCAAAATTCTATTTCCCACAATTCTGTTTCTCCCACAGTTCTTTGTCTTTTCCATCATTCCCTATGACTTTATCTCTCACAATTCTTTTCTTTCAAAATTATTCACTTCCACAATGTTCTATTCATTCACAATACTCTGTTCTTATTCCACAGTCTCTCCCATAATTCCCCATTCTCTCTCATAATTCTGTTCTCTCACAGTATTCTTTTTCATGATTTCCTTTCTTCCACAATTCTCCCTTCATTCTCATTAGTCCTTCTCTCCCACAACACTTTATTCTCTCCCATAGTTCCCTGTATCTCCCAGAATTCTCTATTCTCTCCTCTACTTCCCCGCCTCTCTCCTAGTTCTCTGTTCTTCCACAATTACCTGTGTCTCCCATAATTTCATGTTCTTTCCCACAATTTTTGGGTTCCTCTCACAATTCTCTGTTCTCTCCTACAATTCCTTATCTTAAACATAATCCTGTATTCTATGCTACAATTTCCTGTCTTTCCTATAATTCCCCATCTCACCCACAATTCTTTGTTCTTTCACAGAATTCTCCACTTTTACAATTCTCCATTCTCTCAAAATACTCCATTATTGTTCACAATTCCCCAGTCTTTCTACTAACTCCCATTCGCTCTCATAATTCTGTTTTCTCACAGTATTCTCTTTCACAGTTTTCTATCCCACAGGTGTTCCTTTTCTCCCCAAATTTTGTGTCTCTTCCACAATTTTTTGTTCTCTCCCACAATCCTGTGTCTCTCCCAGAGTTCTTTGTCCTTTCCTCTCCCACAATTCCATGTCTCTCCCACAATTCCATGTCTTTCCCACAATTCTGTTCTTTTGCAGCTCCCTAGTCTGTCTCCCAATTCCACATTGTCTCATAATTCTCTATTCTCTCATGATACTTTATTATCTCCCACAATTCTCCCTTCTCCCATAATTCTTCCTTCTCTCCCATAATTCCCTATTTCTTCTATCATTTTCTGTTCTCTACCACAATTCTCAATTCCCTTTCACAATTTCTCAGAAGACCCAAGCTTGGTCCTGTAACTTCAGTGTTTCCCCAAGAGCAGGGCAAGAAAGAGAGGTTGTTCAGGCCCATAGCCAGAGTAGCGGAAGAGGGTGCAGCCTGGGCATAACACAGAAGGTAGGTAAGGGGAGAGCACAGCTCACTTTGCATGGAGGCATGGGAGTGGGCAAGAAGGAAAGCAGGGCCCCAGTGGAAGAGTGGAAGAGCATGGCCCAGATAAATGGTGCGTGATCAAGAGGAAAGGGTACAGTGGGAGGGTTTGTGGTTATAAGGAGAACAGGTGTCAGGAAAGTTGTGACTAAGGGGGAGCACAAAAGACCAATTCTTTGTTTTTTCCACAATTCCTGAATTCTTTCACATAATTCCCTATTATAGCACTTGACAAAAAAATTACAATTATGTATTTAAATGTATAATTCTCTTACCTATGTGTTATTTTCTGAAGTTAGAGAATAGATCTTATTTAGCTTTTTATCCCTTATATCAGCACAACTCAAAATGTGTCCTGCCAATAGGGACCAGTTGACACACTGTTACCATTCTAATATGAGATGAGGAGCTTTCACCACAAGGTAAAGCAAAATATTCCTTGCTTTATCAAGTCAAGAAAGTCTTACTATGAAAAATGTCTCATCTCAGATAAAATTGTGCTTAGTAACATATTATATTATAGCACAAGATTCTTATTTCAGCATTGGTCAATAACTAGCAGTACCTGGACTGGCCCTTGAGTAGCACTGCCCTATCATTACAGTGTAGTTTCTGTTGTATAATTGAGTGCCCACTGAAGCAATCAGAAGCAGACACTGAAGGGATCACAGAATCAATGAATCTTGAAAAACATCACTCATTCAACAGTATTTATGGAGCATCTATGTTGTATCAGGTACTGTGGGAAGTGCTGAGAATTTAAAAGTGCTAGGAAGACTCCTTGCTCTCAAGGAATTTACATTCTAGTAAATGAATAGATCAGATAACAAACAATCCAACACAAAAGGTAAATAATTTCAGATCCTGAGAGAAGCCAATTAAATGACACAAGTAGAGTGACAGAGATTGAGGGATGAGGGTCTACCCATCCTGTGGGCAGATGATCTGTGGAGCAGAAAGTTTGTATTTCTTAGGAGCTTATTAGAAATGCAGAATTTCAAGTCCCTCCACAGAGTCATCAAGTCAAAATCTGTCTTATAACATGATCCCCAGATGATAAGTGTGCACGATATAGACTGAGAGCTCAGGATACCTTCTCAGATATGGTTGTCAGTAAAGACGTCTCTGAGAAGGGTGACATTTTAGCTGAGACCTGAATGTTGAGAAGGATATTTGTAAAGATGAATGGAAAGAGTGGGCCAGACAATGAGAATTCCATGGTAAAATGTTTCAAGATCAGAAGGAACAGGGGAAGACCTGTGTGACCCACACAGAATGAGTCAGGGACAGAATGGTTAGAGGTGTTGTTGGGACTGGATCATGCCATAGGCCATGAGGAAGCTACATTTTCTTCTAATTGAAATGTGAAGCCACGGAAGGGTTTTTAAAAAGAAGATTCATTTGATTTGACAATAGAGATAGCTTGTTTTTCTCAACTTTGCTCTTCACCACTCTCCAGTTATACCTGGAGACCTTCACTTGGTTCTATGATAGCACTGCCCATGAACTTCATAGACTGTGGTCTTTGCTAAGGCCTAAATGAATAAAGGTAAGTTCCTAAGACACAGCCAGGAGACCCCACGTTTATATGTCTGTGTTCCATGGAGTCTGCCAGAATTCATCACTTATGTACTCAGAGGGACCACATCTACATCAGAGGCCAGGGCTGCCTCTTACTTTTGAAAATGAATACTGCTTTTCCTTAAAGGGATTTATTGCCAATAAAATTATAGATGGCCAGAGGTTATCATTCTATTTAATATTCTCACAAGCATTGTAATAACTTCAGAGGATATATTACTAATTGTTAAGTCCCAAGCTTTTTTGTGTTTTGATGAGAGTCAAGGGTTTCTTAACATAGACCTCTAAAAATTCAATTAATTAATTTACTGATTGTGCATGACTACCTTATTTGATGGAACACTCCCAATTTGTTATATGAAACCTAGTTTCATGTCTCCAGATGTACACAGCACATTGCTTTTTGAGAAAGTTTCTTTAATTTATCGCTATACTTATTTAAGACTGGACTTCCCTTAATATCTGCCAAGGGGATCTGAGTGGGCACTAATGAGCCTACAATGGGGTCAATTCAGAAAACTTAAGGCTATTCTTTATGAATGCCAACAGGGAGATTGCCCAACCTCTTCTCATGCTGGGAAATTAAGCAGGGATGAGATTTGATAGGAGACAGGGCCCTGATTCCCTCTATGGCAGTGCTTCTCAACTGGGGCTGATTTTTCTAGCCCTATCCTGGGAGTATTTGACAATATCTGGAGGCATTTTTGGTTGTTACACTGAGAGTAGTGGTTGCTACTGAAATCAAGTGGATAGAAGTCTGACATTCTGCTAAGCACCCTGTAATGCAAAGGCCAGCTCTAGCAACAAAGAATTATCTGGCCCCAAATGTCAATAATGTTAGAGTGGAAAGACCCTATTCTAGGAAAACCAAAGGCCAGAAACTTCCTCTCCTTGATACCTGGCAGCTAGAGCATGGGCTTCTACTTTCACAGCTTCCTCAATAGATATATATATATATATATATATATATATATATATATATGTACACACACGCAAACATACAGGCATGTAGTGTGCATTAAGTAACTACACTGGGACTATTTAACTCATTACCCCTTCTTTCTACCCGGAACCAACACACACAGTCATTCAGAAGCAGAAATGGGAGAAGGAACTCACTGTTTTCAAGTGGTAAAAACTGTTATTATTATTATTGAGGTTATTCTGATTAAGTTGCTGATCCAGTTGTTGTCACAAGTGTGCCCTTATGAATCATTAGATTTAACATGGCGTGCTGAAAAAGATAGGAATAGCACTGGTAAGAATGGGTGAAATGAACATTGTTCTGGGGAGGAGTTCTGGAGAGCCATGTGAGTCACTACTCACACAGGCAGGAGACATCAGTATAGTCTTGGCGAGAGGAGTGAGGAATTTCATGTTTTCTTCCCTATGGAAATAATTAGTAGTGGATATGGTTATCAATGTTAGAAATGGGGAAACCATGGGGTTATGTTAATGAAATTTCCAGTGGGTATTAGATTTGCCTTCCAATTTTTAAAGTGTAAACTGTAACCAAAGACCTTCTGACATACTTATTCTTTCTAAAAGGAAAAAGATGGTAGAATACAGTTGTCTGAAATTACCATCTTACTGCATAAAGAGAAATCTAAGGTGAAGTAAATAACAAGAGAGAAGTAAAAAAAATGGCTACTGATTTTGAGAAATATTTAGGTTTAGGGGCAAGATGAGTTCAGGTTGCACTTGAGGTGATAATGGTTATATAGGCAGTGAAATCCGAGAAGCAGTTCAGAACACAGAATTAGAACTCAGGAAAGAGCTGGTTGCAGATATGGAAATTAAGTTATCAGGTTTGGTTGAATGTTAAGCCGTAAGAATGGATGGTAAAATCCTTCAAGGCTTTGGTTTTCTTTGCTCTCATTCCAAATTTACCAAAGAACTTCCTTAGTTTGGCTTTCCTATCAGGAAGAGAACACTTCACTAGCCAACCTAAATTCCTTCTTCCTTGGCAGTTTTATTTTTCACTGTAAGCAGTATGAATTAATAAATTGGAGAAAATAGGAGTAATGGCAGGAAAATCAAGAAGGCAAGGTATGAATGGCTGTAGAGGAAGGAAGGAAAGGCTCTTTTGAGTGGTTTGGATTCATTCTAAAATGGGATTGAAAGATTAAAGCCACAAAAGACAAGTTGACAAACCATTCTCTACTACTACCACATGAAATGCAGTTTTCCAAGAAATATGCTATGGGGATACTGAAATTCGTATTTTAATACTTGAATCCTAGTAGGTACAAGAGATGACCTCTGAATTGACATTTTTATTTTACCGTCTTAACTATTTTTCAGTGTACAATTCAGTGGCATTAAATATAATACATTTACAATGTTGTGCAACTATCACTATGAATTGATTTTTAAAGGCTAATTAGGGATTATTTCAGTATGGCAAGCACTGCTAGATGCTATAGAACAGTTATTCCCTCCTTGACCCCATTTTTAAAACACAAATAGTAGCATACTTTATATAGGGATTTAACTGTTGTTCTTCACCTAAAATATCTTGGAGGTTTTCTATATCAGTGTTTCTTTTTATTTAACAGATTCAATGATTAAGATATAAATTTTCCTATCAGTACACACAGTGTTCCTTTTTGTTTATATTTAAGACATGTACACTATTCCATCATATTGATTAATACAATGAATGTAACTGGTCCCTTACTAATGAACTAAATTTATGTTATTTCCAGTACTTTCCTATTACAACAATACTACAATGAGTAATACTGTGCTTACATCATTACTCACACTGTGTGAACATATCTGTGCAATACCTAGAATTAAAATGACTGAGTCAAAGGGAATGTGCTTTTAGAACTTTGATAGTCACTTCTAAATGACCCTTAATAGGTAGTTGTACCAATTGTAGCTTCTTCCCTCAGGAGTGGATGAGAGTGCCTGTTTTTCCACACCTTTATCAATAAAGTATATTGCTTTTTTTTTCTATTGATTTATAGACATCCTTTATAAGGAAATTAACCTTTCTTCTACACTATGAGATTGGAATATTTTCTAAAATTATCTCTTTTTTTCTTTTTGCTTCTGCTAAGTTTTGCTTTGAGTAATTTTTATACATCTTAATTTTAAAATCTATGATTTCTGGATGATGTGGCGTAATTAAAAATATTTTCTTTAAGTCCTAAATTCTCCCAAGTTTCTTCAATTAAAAAAAAACTTCACTTTTTCCTTTAATCCATGTATATAGTTGAAACTTATCCTGGTGAAAGGAATAAAGTACAGCTGTGCTATGATATGAATATGATTTGTTTGTCCCCAGCAAAGCTAATTTTGAAATTTGATCCCCAGTGTGGCAGAGCTGGGAGCTGGGGCCTGATCGGAGGTGTCTGGGTCATGGGGCAAATCCTTCATGAATGGCTTGATGACTTTCTTATGGTAGTGGATTCTCACTCTCGAGAGCCTGGATTAATTCTCTCGGGAATGGATTAGTTCCGGCAAGAGCAGGGTTGTTACAAAGTAAGGATCCCCCTCCTGTTTACTCTCTCTTCACATGTGGTTTGCCTTTGACTTTCTCTTCTATGTTTGACTCAACATGGAAGCCCTCACCAGCAGTTGAGAGGATACTGGTTCCATGCTTCTTGAACAGGCTGTAGAACTGTAAGCCAAACAAACCTCTTTTCTTTATAAACTAGTCAGACTCAGGTGTTTTGTTGTAGTGACACAAAATGGACTAAACGCAAGCTCCAATGACTACATCCATTTTATACTCTGCTATGCTTTGGATTCTTTTGTCTTTAGTCTTAATGTTTGTGTGTTTACTTTGGATTTTCCAAGGATTATTTCATATAATCTCCACTAATAATGATTTTATTTCCTCCCATCCAACTTTAATGCCTCTAATTTCTTTATCCTGCATGGGCTAAGACTTTCCAGCAAAACATTAAATAGAAGTGGCAGTCGACATTCGTAATTTTTGTGGAAAGGTGTCTAGTGTTTATCCATTAAACATTTTGTGAACTTTTAGACTGGCATGAAGTTTTTTGTCAAGTTTAGGAAGTAACCATATATCTCTATATTGTTATGCATTTTTTACAAAATCAGCAAGTAATTTAGTAAATGGGTTTTCATAGAAGATAGCAAAGGGGCAGAGTGTCCCATCTAGGTCAATGTAAACTGAGCCAGCACAAGCAGAGAGAGGAGTCTAGAGGCAGAAGTGACCATGGGAACCTAAGTCCCTGAGGAGTAACATATAACTCAGGGAAACTTGATATTCCATGGACCATGAACTGGGAAATTCCAATGAATAAGACCTTGAGTTCCAGGAGATGGAGAGGCCAGGCCTAACTGACAAAGGCTTATACTTTGTTTAAGGGTGAATTTATTAAACAAATATTATACAAAATACAATGAGCTGCTAATAAACATTCTATGTTGTGTTTATGTGTACTAATACTGAGGCCCTTAAACCACTGAGATCTAGAATTCTTAAACGAAAGAGATTAGGTAGTTTGCCTTCCAAAGCCAAGGGGTGAGTGGTAGCCAGGGAAGGAGAATGTTCTGGCTGGAAAGGAGATAAAATCTGAGTGAAGGAGGCTGAAGGACAAGCACTTCCACTCAGGATTTAGCACTGGCAAGACTGTTTGGTGTGTAGGAATTTAGAGCTGGGTTAGTATTATTTTAAGGACTGCAACCTGACCTTAAATTTAAAAGGGGTGTGGGGGTGGAGCATGGCAGGTGGTGAACCGAGGAATTTACTATGATCTGTAAAATAAGCTTAAGTACTAACTCCATTGTGGGCAGGGAGGCAAGAAACTTCCCTTTTTTGAGTTGAAGATAAGCCTCTTCAGTCTGGACTTTCCTAAATTCCACTTCTTTCTTTTCTCTAAAACAAGATGATAAAGAAAATGTGGCATAGATACACCATGGAATACTATACAGTCATTAAAAAGGATGAGTTCATGCCCTTTGCAGGAACATGGATGAAGCTGGAAACCATCATTCTCAGTAAACTAACACAAGAAGAGAAAACCAAATACTGCATGTTCTCATTCATAAGTGGGAGCTGAACAATGAGAACACATGGACACAGGGAGGGGAACATCACACACTGGGGCCTGTTGATGGGTGGGGGGCTAAGGGAGGGATAGCGTTAGGAGAAATACCTAATGTAAATGACGGGTTGATGGGTGCAGCAAACCACCATGGCACATGTATAGCTATGTAACAAGTCTGCACATTCTGCACGTGTACCCCAGAACTTAAAGTATAATAATAATAATAATAATAATAATAATAATAGACAAGGTGAAGTACTTTATGCTATCCATCAAAAGTCACTGAATATATTTTACATGAATTTGTGAGCCTATTATACTAGAAAAGTGTTCCTTGGCTATTTCATATGTATATATGCTCTCTCCTCAACACAGTTTCTGCTTTTTATTTTTGGAATCTCACATAGTCCATATCTTGTTTTTCAGAGTAGATACTATCGCTGTGGCTGGCTGAGTTCTCATCTCTCTGCAACCAAGGCTAACTGGTTCTTAGATTACCTTGATGCCACCCACTGAGAGTCCTTTCTTTCTGGATTTAGTGATTTGGTGCTGCTTATTTCTACCTTCTCTGAGGATGGAGCCTCAGAATAGAGAACAGGTTGAAAAATCAGTCTTTTACTTAGAACCATGAAAGCAGGTACTACATCTTATCCATCTATGACCCTGTGACCCAGAAGCCATTAGTTCGACATTACCAACATACCTTCACACAAGGACTTCACAATCTTCAATGTGAGAATTAAAAAAAAAAAAAAAAATCTTTGGAGGGGAGGAGAACGAAAACCTAAATTTTAAGTGTCAGAAAATCTCTAACAAAAAGATCCCAATAATTGCCACTTGGGGGAGATGGAAGTTCATGAATTGCTCTGCTAATCCCTGAGGCAACTGAGCACTTTAGCTGGTTTATTTATTCAAAGCTGGAATTTGGACGTGTGAACTATCAAGCTTAGGGAAATTCCTGGATGAGGAACACAGTCCTGGGAGAAACCTACCAAAGATGGAATTAGCACCTTGGCGAACCGCCTTCAGCACAAAGAACCTTCTTTCCTTGTGTGTCTTAAGAATTTACTTCAGTTCCCTTCTGTCTGAAGCAGAGGAGGCCAAGTTAAACTGTGAAGAAGAGTGCTTATTTATCACTACCTGCAAACACATGTAAGTGCACAGTTTAAACAGCATTAAGACATCTCATAGATACTTGGATCAGAGTTTTGGTTGGTGTGAGTGGGCCTCAGTTGGTACCTTTCCTGAGGAAAGGAGGGAGGTTATAGAGTTTATCTTAGGAAATTCTGAGTCATAGGTAACACTTGAAGTGACAGTTAAGGAATCTAGTGAGAGGAAGTTTGGACAGGTTTAGAAAAGCATCCTATGGAAAACAAAGGAGAGAAAAAAATCTTCACTACAGGAGTAATATTGCAGCCACTTGGTGGCGTGCTGTGGGCTTTATTTCTCCTTCCTGATTCCCTCGGTGGTACCTGGAACCACTGGCAGGGTAGGGGTCCTGGCACCAGACTTTGGCCAGCCCAGTCATCAAGCAGTGTAAATGTTAGGGGTCCAGTTGCTACTTCTACTTGGTCTTTTTTTCCTTCCCAAGATTGCCAATAAAGTGTCATCAGCCGCCGGGTGCAGTGGTTCATGCCTGCAATCCTAGCACTTTGGGAGGTGGGCAGATCACCTGAGGTCAGGAGTTCGAGATCAGCCTGGGCAAAATGTGAAACCCCATCTCTACCAAAAATAATAATAATAATAATAATAATAATAATAATAGCAAGCATGGTGGTGTGCACCTGTAATCTCAGCTACTTGGGAGGCTGAGACAGGAGAATCACTTGAACCTGGGAGGCCGAGGCTGCAGTGAGCTGAGATTGTGCCACTGCCCTCCAGCCTGGGCAACAGAGTGAGACTCTATCTAAAAAAAAAGTGTCATCAGCACAAGAAGTTGTCCTGCTTCTACTCCAAGAAGGGACAAAGTGGACAAAGAAATGTGGAACTTAAAAAAACAAATCTAGAATGCACTTTTGTGTATAAGAGAAGACATAAACATAGCCAAGAAATCAGGTTGCACCCCCTGTGTGATAGGCTTTCCATTTCAAAAGCCCCCCATCCTGGCATAGGGATGATCTAAAGGCTCTAAGATTGCAGCTAGGATAAGGACCCATGGATCCCCACACTCAGTGCCCTATGCCCTCTGGAAGTTGCTGACACATGTTTCTGAGGGACATTCAGAAAACGTGGAAGCATGTGATATTAGTGAGGACAAGTCCAGCTTGAATTAGCTTAAGCAGAAAAAGAAATTTGGGGATCACACCCTTAGGAAGTCCAGGGGTGGGTAAAGCCTCAGGAAGGGCTGGATCCAGGTACTCTGCCTCCATCTCTTGGCCTGATGCCACTTAGTGTGAAAGCCTCTCTCCCAACCTCTTTAACATCTGGGGGAATTTGCTCTGACTGGGTCACATTCTTTCCCCTAGATCAATTACTGTGTCTGGGGAGGTGAGGCAATATGATTGGCTAGGTCTAGTGTGTTGTGATTGACAGCCCACCTGGGACCACCTAAAATCGGGGAGAGGATGTTCCTCAGAGGAAATGATGCTGAACAGACAAAAGCAGCATGAATCTCCAGGCAAATCATTTGTCTGTATGGACAGGAAGATCAACAAGCTGAGAAACAGGAAGTGATCCATTTAGCCAATAGTAAAATTAATCCCAATTGCTGTTTTGCTTCCTTAGATTCTAACATAGGCCTAATTAAACGGCTCTGGATTCTTTTGTAAATAATTTGGGAAATGCCTCTACTAAATTCAAAGACGATCTTGGAACTGTTTTCTATTGACAAATGCCCATAAAGAGGAACCTGAATTGTAATCACGTGCTTCTTTTATTCCTACAATAAAAAAAGCACCAAGAGTTCAGTATTGAATGCCAAAATGAAAGAAAACCTTCTGTTTAATCATGAAAAGGACCAACAATTGCATTTGGGTCTAAAAGTCCCAAAATTATCCTTAGAAACCTCTTAAGGTCTACATATTATTTGCAAGGCTCCCTTAATCCAAATGATCTGCTTTCTATGTCAATCATAGTCATATAAAACACATGCCCCAGCATGAAACATAAACTAAAACAATAAAATTTCAAGAATCCAAGGGCCAAAAATAGCTATAGTCAATTGCTGATAAGGCGTGAGTGGAAACAGTGGGACATTCTGTTCTGAATGACAATTATCCTTGATCTTCCAGGCTGAGAGAATTGTAGGAAGCTGTTGTGCAGATGGGCCAACTTACCTAGGCCACGGGCTGGCAGCCACATCCACACACAATTCTGAGCCTAGGAGAAAAGCCCTGGGTCCAGAGGTGAGGTGGCCTGGAAAGGACACCCTTTGGAGTCATGAAGCTCCAACTCTGGGCTCTCTGACTGTCAGCTGTGTGATATGGATATCACGTTACTTCTCAGAGCCTCCACTACCTCATTAGTGAAGTGACAAGAATGCTGACTTTATGGCATTATCTCATGGAGAAAATGAACACTCATATTGATCTAACTCAGGAGTCAGAATGCCTATTCTGTGAAGGGCCAGAGAGTAAATATTTTGGGCTTTGTAGCACGTAGACTCCATGGCAACTACTGAACTCTATATGAAAGCAACCACAGACAATGTGCAAATGAATGGATGTGACTGTGCTCCAGTGAAAGTTTATTTACAACATGAAGGTGGCCCTCAACTTTGGCCCAAAGGCCATAGTTTGCTGACCACTGGTTTAATGGTTAGTTCCCCCCTGTTCAATAGGTGTTAGCAACTCCTTGCTCATCCTGTTAACCCTCCGGCCCATTGTCAGAGAACATTCTGGTGATAGGCTGAATTGTGTCCTACAAAATTAATATATTGAAAGGCCTCACCCTTAATGTGACTTTATTGGAGATAGGGCCTTTAAAGAGGTAACTAAGGTCAAATGAGGTCATTAAGAGTAGGGCCCTAATCCTATAGAACTGGTGAGGACAGGTATCCTTATAAGAGGAATAGACACCAGGGCTTGTATTCTCTCTCTACATAGAAAGAAAGGACCATGGAGAACACAGTGATCTGAGGAAAGAGGGCTGACCAGAAACTAACCCTGCTTGCACCTTAATCTTGGACTCTTAGCCTCCAGACTGTGAGAAAATACATTTCTATTTTTTAAATCACTGTCTGTGGGATTTTGTTAAGGCAGCCCGAGCGGACTAGTATAATCCCCCATGAATTAGCTGGGTAAATGATGATGCCATCTTAAATGCCTTCCTTCCTTTAAAAAAAATCTTTTTATAAAAATAATATTTTCATATGAAAATTTTATATCACTTTTATATAAAGCTTTATATTTTATATCTTTTTATAGTGGAGGTAAAAACATCTGCCCTGCTTATGTAAGAAAATTTTTGTGAAGTTTAAATTGAGTAGAAAACACAAGGTGTGATACAGCACAAGTAATTACTAAGGCATTTCTGTTTCAGCTATGTCACTCATATTTGCAAATGTAAGCTAGGAGGTGAGAGAGCAAATCTGGACTCAACTGTTGAAGCCTTTTCTTTTCCTAAAGTAAATTACTTGGTCAGTGGAAAGTGGTGTTGGTATTTGTTTGCTTTTCTTTTTTTTGAAAGGTGGGGAACTACAAGGAAGCTAGGAGGAGAAAATATGTATAAAAAGGATTCTAGCTCCAGTCCAGAGTGTTTGCCTCTGCCCTTTGATGGCCAATGAAATCATTTCATTCAGTGTAGTAAATTCAGAGAAAATGTTCACGCTATGTTAGGTGCTGTGCTGGGTATGGTAGATACAGAGGTGACAAACCAGACAAAGTCTCTGCCTCCAGGGAGCTTATATTCTAGGGCAGAGGTAGAAGAGGTTGAGTTCAAAGCAGAGAACAGATGAATGAATAAAATAAGTGCAGAATTTGAATAATGCCAGAAAGAAAGCCGACAGAAGTAACATGGTTGGGGTCTTCATGCCCATTCATCTTGCCTTTCGTCCTCTTCTCTCAACTCTGATGTCCAAGGGTTTCAAGCTCCTAATTCCTCCTAAATATGTTGAATCAAGATGATATTCTTGTTAGCATCACTTCTAATATACAATTCACAAAAATAGTAACAACGATTATGTATTCTGGCCTGGGCACTACTATGCTAGGCATTTTTTGGGGGTAGTAAGCTTTTAAATTCAGAATAGTTTTAGATTTATAGAAAAGTCACAAAGATATACAGAGAGTTTCCATTTACCCTACCTTCATTTTGTTCATTTATTAACATCTTACAATAGTATAGTACATTTTTTTTTTTTTTTTTTATAAAAAGAATGAAAGAGAGAAAGGAAGAGGAAGAGATTTTAGAAAAAGAGAGAAAAGGAGAAAGAAAGAAACAGCAAAAGAAAGAAAAAATGAAAGAGAAAGAGGAAGAGAGTTTAGAAAAAGAG
>CAUYQU010043670.1:0-86993 GCA_963574635.1 Cheracebus regulus | reverse complement strand
ATAAAGTCTTGCTCTGTCACCCAGGCTGGAGTGCAGTGGCATGATCTCAGCTCACTGCATCCTCTGCCTCCCAGGTTCAAGTGATTGTCCTGCCTTAGCCTCCTGAGTAGCTGGGACTACTGGCACGCCCCGCCTCCCCATGCCCAGCTAATTTTTTTTTGTATTTTTAGTAGAGACAGGGTTTCACCATGGTGGCCAGGCTGGTCTCAAACTCCTGACCTCTCGTGATATACCCACCTCCACCTCCCAAAGTTGTAGGATTACAGTCATGAGCCACTGTGCCCTGCTGTGTTGTCTTCTTTATATATACTGCATATAAGTCACTTATTAGATTTACAATTTGCAAATATTTTTTCTAATTCTGCTTTTCATTTTATTGGTATCATTTTCAGTACAAAAAATTTTAATTTTGATGTAGTCCAATTTATTATTATTGTTATTGTTAAAAAAGCAGAGGCCGGGTGCAGTGGCTCACGCCTGTAATCCCAGCACTCTGGGAGGCCGAGGTGGGCGGATCACCTGAGATTGGGAGTTCAAGACCAGCCTGACCAACATGGTGAAACCCTGTCTTAAAAAAAAAAAAAAAAAAAAAGCAGAGCCTTGCTTTGTTGCCCAGGCTGGAGTGCAGTGGTGTGATCGTAGCTCTCTGCAGTCTTAAACTCCTGGGCTCAAGCGATCCTTCTTCCTCAGCGTCCAACTGCAGATATGTACCACCACACCCAGCAAACTTTTTTGGTAGTTTTTTGTAGAGGTGGGGTCTTGCTGTGTTGCCCAGGCTGGTCTTAAACCTCTGGCCTCAAGCAGTCCTGCTTCAGCCTCCCAGAGTACTGGGATTACAGATGTGAACCACCTGGCCCCAACTTTTTACTATTTTTTTGGTTGCTTTAGTTCTTGTCAAAAGCCACACGTCACCCAAGGTCCAGGCAGTTTTAATTAATTATTTAACTTTATGAGACAAGGTCTGGTTCTGTCACGTAGGCTGAAGTACAGTGGTGCAATCTTGGCCCAATACAATCACTGCCTCCCAGGGGCTCAAGCCAATCTCCCACCTCAGCCTCCCGAGTAGCTGTGACTACAAGCATGCACCACCATACTTGGCTAATTGTTGTTGTTTTCAGATGGAGTCTTGCTCTGTTGCTCAGGCTGAGTGCAGTGATGCAATCTTGGCTCACTGCCATGTTTGAGCAATTCTCCTGCCTCAGCCTCCTGAGTAGTTGGGATTACAGGCATGCACCACCACATCTGGCTAATTTTTTTTTGAATCAGAGTTTCACTTTGGTTGCCCAGGCTGGAGTACAATGGTGCAATCTCGGCTCACTGCAACTTCTGCCTCCTGGGTTTAAGCAATTCTCCTGCCTCAGCCCTCCTGGGTTTAAGCAATTCTCCTGCCTCCGCCTCTGGATAGCTGGGATTACAGGCTCCCACCACCATGCCTGGCTAATTTCTGTATTTTTAGTAGAGATGGGGTTTCACCATGTTGACCAGGCTGGGCTCGAATTACTGACCTCATTACTGACCTCAGGTGATCCGCCCACCTTGGCTTTCCAAAGTGCTCGGATTACAGGTGTGAGCCACTGTCCCTGGTCCTGCCAGCTTTTATTTAGATATCAAAAAAGCTCTCTTGCTTTCTCCTTTTTTTTTTTTTTTTTTTGAGACAGGATCTGACTCTGTTACCCAGACTGGTGTACAGTGGTGCCATCATAGCTCACTGTAGCCAAAAACTCCTAGGCTCAAACAATCAGCCAACCCGAGTAGCTGGGACCACAGGCATTTGCCACCACACCTGGCTAATTTTTAAATTTTTATAGAAACAGAGTCTTGCCATGTTGCCCAGGCTGGTCTCAAATTCCTGGACTCTAGCAACCCTCCCTCAGCCTCCCAAATTGCTGGGAATCCAGGCGTGAGCCTTTCTTCTTTTATTTCTTTTCTTTGCGAGAAGAGATTAAATAAATAGTATCACCAATATGTATTTTTTAATACTTTATGCAACAATTTGTTATGAGATACCAAAGCTGAAGAATGAGATGTTTGACCATATTCAAAGACCGCATGTGTAAGGACTATTATTTACATTTCTGAAAATGCTTAGGACAATCACAGGATGAAAGCAGTGTGTACTAAATTCTCTATCCACAGAATTCTGCAAATACTGTGTGTCTTAATTGAGGCCAAACTTGTTTGCTAACAGTGAGGTTAGTGGTCAAGTAAGTTCCTGGAAGTAAAATTTTTGGGTAAGAGATATGCATTTTTCATTTTGACCCATATTGCTAAATTGCCCCTCAGAATGAGGGTTTCTCTTTACATTTCCCTGTCAGTGTGTAAGAGTATCTTACATTTACATCATACCCTCACCAACATAATATGTTAGTCATACTTATTGATCTAAGTGCAAGTGTTGTCATATGTTTAATTGGTATTTCTTTTCTTACAGTTTCTATTTGTTATAATTAACCTTTTGATGTGAAATTTGTTTTGTTTGTGAGACAGGGCCTTGCTATGTTGCTTAGGCTGGTTGCAAACTCCTGGGCTCAAGCCATCTTCCCTCCTCAGCTTCCTGAGTAGCTGGGATTACAAGTGCACGTCACCATGCCCAGCCTTGATAATAATTTTTGGCTGGGCATGGTGGCTCATGCCTGTAATCCAAGCACTTTGGAGGCCAAGGCGGGTGGATCACCTGAGGTCAGGAGTTCAAGACCAGCCTGACCAACTTGGTGAAACCCTGTCTTTAAAAAAAAAAAAAGAATTTTCAAAGACTGGATTTATGTATACTTCCAGCCGTGTATAAGAGTACAATGTCTATTTTGTTCTCATTAGGGAAATAGCATATGACTGTTACCAAAATAAAACCTTACAGAAATGTGTGAAGCATTCTTGAAAGCCAATGTCAGGCCACCTTACTTCAGTGGCTTTGTAGCTCCAGTCTAAAACCCTAGTGAAGGCCAGGCGAGGGTGCTCACACCTGTAATCCCAACACTTTGTTAGGCTGAGGTGGGCAGATTACTTGAGGGAAACATGGATCAACATGGGAATACCCCACGTCTACTAAATTAGCTGGGCATGCTGGCAGCATACACCTGTAATTCCAGCTACACAGGAGGTTGAGGCACGAGAATCACTTGAACCCGAGAGGTGAAGGTTGCAGTGAGTCGAGATCGAGCCACTGCATTCCAACCTAGGTGACTGAGACTCTGTCTCAATAAAAACCAACCAATAGCCGGGTACGGTGGCTCACGCCTATAATCCCAGCACTTTGGGAGGCCGAGGTGGGCAGATCACGAGGCAAGAGATCGAGACAGTCCTGGCCAATATGGTGAAACCTCATCTCTACTAAAAAATACAAAAATTAGCTGGGCGTGGTGGCATGCGCCTGTAGTCCCAGCTACTCAGGAGGCTGAGGCAGGAGAATCCCTTAAACCGGGGAGGTGGAGAGTGCAGTAAGCTGAGATTGTGCCACTGCCCTCCAGCCTGGTGACAGAGCGAGACTTTGTTTCAAAAAAAAAAAAAAAAGACCAACCAACAAGCGGAGATCGAGCCCACTGCATTCCAACCTGGGTGACTGTGCAAGACTGTCTCAATAAAAGCCGGCCAACCAACCAAACAAACAAAAATCCCTCATGAGGACCCATAGTCCCAGCTACACAGGAGGCTGAGGTGGGAGGATGGCTTGAGCCTGGAAGGTGGAGATGCAGTGAGCTGAGATCATGCCACTACACTCCAGCCTGGGCAACAGAGCAAGACCCTGTCTCAAAAAAAAAAATAAAAAAAAATAAAGCAAAAAGGAGAGTCGCAATACATGCTTTGTTGCAACTTGTTTTTATTATTCATGCATGTAAATCTGCCTTATTTTATTTTTGAGACAGTCTCTGTCTGTTGCCCAGGCTGGAGTACAGTGAGTGATTTTGACTCACTGCATTCTCAGCCTCCTGAGTTCAAGCAGTTCTTGGGCCTTAGTTTCCCGAGTAGCTGGGACTATAGGCGTGTGCACCATGCTTGGCTAATTTTTGTATTTTTAGTAGAGACAGGGTTTCACCATGTTGGCCAGGCTGGTCTCAAACGCCTGACCTCAGGTGATATGCCCACCTCGGGCTCTCAAAGTGCTGGCATTATAGTTGTGAGCCACTGTGCCTGGCCGCTTTATTCTTTTTTTTTTTTTTTTTTTTTTCCATTTGAGACAGTCCTACTCTGTTGCCACACAGGAGTTCAGTGGCGGGAATCTCGGCTGGGGCGATTCTCCTGCCTCAGCCTCCCCAGTAGCTGGGACTACAGGTGCATGCTGCCACACCTGGCTAATTTTTGTATTTTTAGTAGAGATGGGGTTTCACCATGTTGGCCAGGATAGTCTCTATCTCCTGACCTCATGATCCACCTGCCTCGGCCTCCCAAAGTACTGGGATTACAGGAGTGAGCTACCTCAGCTGGCTCTATTCTTTTTTTAAAAATAAATTTTGTTATATATGTTAATGGTATATAACATATTACGGGATACATACAGATAGTAAAATGGCAACTGTAGTGAAGCAGATAGACCCTTATTATCTCACAGTTACAAGTTTTGTGTATGTGTGGCAAGGGAAGCTAAAATCTCATTTAGCAGGAGCCCCAAATACAAATATGTCTTACTTTTAAAAAATCTGTAGTAAGTACCACCTTTATAAAATAGCTATAGAGATAGATGTTGTATAGTTTTTAAAAAATATAGATGGGGTCTTGCTATGCTGCCCTGGCTAGTCTTGAATTCCTGGCTTCAAGCCGTCCTTCCATCTTGCCTTCCCAAAGTGCTGGGAAGTGTGAGTCACTGTGCCTGACCTGTGTTATAATTTATTTAACCAGTTTCCTGTTGATGTACTTTGGGGTTTCTGGGTTTTTTTTATTTTATTTTTTTAAAAAGAACGGGATCTTGCTATATTGCCCAGGCAGGTCTCGAACCCCTGGGCTCAAGCTATCCTCCCGCCTCTGCCTCCCTAAGAGCTGGGATTACAGGCGTGAGCCACAGTGCCCAGCTTCTGGTTTTTGATACTGCAAATAGTGCTGCCCTAGACAGCCCTCTACATGGATCTTAAGTGTTGAGTGTTTTCACTTAGGTTGCTAGGTGAGAAATTGCTGAGGTAAAGGGACAGTTCAGAAATTTTGATAGATGACAAGAGTTCGTACCATTTATCCTGGAGTCCTCTAGAGTGAATGTGCCTATTACTTTAGTCAAAGCATTCCTATTCCCAACTTCCATCTGATTAGTGAAAAATAGTATCTTATTTTCATTGGCCATTTTTTGTTTGTGACATTGAGCATTTTTTTTATTTTTTATTTTTTAAATTTTTATTTATTTATTTTTGAAACAGAGTTGCTGTGTCGCCCAGGCTGGAGTGCTGTGGCGCAATCCCGGCTCAGTGCAACCTCCACCTCCCAGGTTTAAGAAATTCTGCTGTCTCAGCCTCCAGAGTAGCTGGGATTACAGGCATGCGCCACCACACCTGGCTAATTTTTGTATTTTTAGTTGAGGCAGAGTTTCACCATGTTGGCCAGCCTGGTCTCGAACTCCTGATCTCAAATGATCCACCTGCCTTGGCTTCCCAAAGTGCTGGCATTACAGGTGTGAGCTACTGCACCCAGCCTATTTTTTAGTTTTATAGAGATAGGATCTCGTGTTGCCTAGGCCGGTCTTGAACTCCTGGGCTCAAGCGATCCTCAGCCTTGGCCTCCCAAAGTGTTGGGATGACAAGCATGAGCCACTGCGTCCTGTCTCCTTTTTATATTTACTGGCCATCTCTGTATTTCTCCTATGAATTGTGTGTTCGGAATTGTTGGTCATTTTCTTACTGATTTTCCAGAGCTTATAGAATATTTCTTTCTTTCTTTTTTTTTTTTTTTTTTGGAGACAGAGTCTTGCTCTATTTCCCAGGCTGGAGTGTATTGATGCAATCTTGACTTACTGCAACCTCCCCCCTCCACCACCCCCCGGGTTCGAGCAATTCTTGTGCCTCAACCTTCCAAGTAGCTGGGATTACATAGGTGCACGCCACCACACCTGGCTGATGTTTGTATTTTTTGTAGAGACGGGGTTTCACCTCATTGGCCAGGCTGGTCTTGAATTCCTGACCTCAGGTGATCCGCCTTGGCCTCCCAAAGTGCTGGGATTACAGGCATGAGCCACTCTGCCCAGGGTGGTTTATTGAATGTTTCTGTTGAAGATATTTTCTGCAGTATTTTTGGACTTTGTGGGCTTCTTCTCCTTTTGGTGCATTAGTTTTACGATTTTTTTTCATGTGGTAAAATTTAATGAATGCTTTTTTTTTGTGGTTTCTGGATTTTTCAATTCTGAAGTTATAAAAATATTCACTCATGTTTTGTTTTAGTACTGGTGGTTTACTTTTGTGCAACCTTTATCTTTTTGGAATTTAATTTGATTTAGGGGTTGAGTTAGGGATCCATCAATATTTTATTTTACTTTTTAACCAAATGGCTACTCAGTTGTCTTAAACCAGTTATTGAATAATTCAGCCCTTTTCCTCACCAGTTAAAAAGCCACCTTTATCACATGGCAAATTCCTATATCTACTTAATTTCTGAGTCCTATTTTTTTGCCGTTGATTAATTTCATTGAATATCTCCGTACTGATACCACAGTTCTAATTATTTTATAATGTTTAAAAAATATCTGATAAAACAAGACCTTAATTTCGTTTAGAATTTTTCTCATGGTTCTTAAGAAAATTTATTTAAAAAAATATTTAAATTAAAAATATTTTTTTGAAACTGTTTTTTTTTTTTTTTAAGATGGGGTTTCACTATGTTGGCCAGGATGGTCTCAATCTCTTGACCACATGCATGATCTGCCCAACTTGCCTCCTAAAGTGCTGGGATTACAGACGTGAGCCACGGCACCTGGCCTGAAAGTCTTGCTCTGTCACCCAGGCTTGAGTGCAGTGCCACGATCTTGACTCACTGCAACCTCCGTCTCCTGGATTCATGTTGATTCTCGTGCCTCAGCCATCTGAGTAGTTGAGATGACAGGCATGTGCCACCATGCCTGACTAATTTTTTGTGGTTTACTTAGTAAAGATGGGGTTTTACCATCTTGGCCAGGCTGGTTTTGAACTCCTGGCCTCAAGTGATCTGCCTGCCTTGGTGTCCCAAGGTATGGGACTACAGGTATGAGCCACGGTGCCCAGCTTGGAAATTTATTTTTTTACATACAGAAAAGCACACAAATTATAACACTTGATTAATTATCACAGAAGAAATTTATCTATCATATGTCTACCACCAAGATCAAAACATTACTAGCACTCCAAGACACCCTTATCTTCCACTTTCTTCCTACCCGTTACTAGTGCGTCTCTTCCTTGAAGGGAACCACTACCCTTATTTTGAATATGGCAGATTATTTTGCCAATGTTGAACTTTATATATATTCATACATTGTGGTTCCTTCTGCTTCTGTTTTCTTTCAGTCAACTTGATAAGGTTAATTTATTGTGTGCTCACTTTTAGTGCTGTGCAATTTTTTTTTTTTTTTTTTTGGTCGGGGCAAGGTCTTACTATGTTGCCCAGGCTGGTGTCAAACTCCTAGATTCAAGTGGTCTGCCCTCCTCGGCCTCCCAGAGTGCTGGGATTATAGGCATGAGCCATTGTGACCAACAGTGCTGTACAATATTTCAGTGTATGAGTATATACTATATATTATATTCATTTTCTACTAGTGATGGTCGTTTTGAGTTTTCTATGTATTTGGCCATTACGCATAAAGCTACTGCAGTGGACATTCTGCATATATATTTTTTGGTGCCTTTTTTTTTTTGGATACAAGATCTCAGTTTATCACTCAGGCTGGAGTACATGTGATCACAGCTCACTGTAGCCTCAACCCCTGGGGTTCAAGTAGTCCTCCCACTTGAGCTTCCCCAGTAGCTGAAACTACAGATATACACCACCATGCTTTGCTAATTTGAAAATTTTTTTGTAGGCCTGGCACAGTGGCTTACACCTGTAATCCCAGCACTTGGGGAGGCTGAGGTGGGTGGATCACTTGAGGCCAGAAGTTCCAGACCAGACTGGGCAACATGACAAAACCCTGTCTCTACAGATATACAAAAATTAGCCAGATGTGGTAGTACACACCTGTAATCCCAGCTACTCGGGAAGCTGAGGTGAGGGAATCGCTTGAACCCAGTTGCAGTGAGGTGAAATCTTGCCACTGTACTCCAGCCTGGGTGAGAGCAAGACCCTGTCTCAAAAAGAATCTTTTCTGCTCCCCTCCCTCCTCCCACCCTCCACCCCTAAGTAAGATCCCAGTATCTGTTGTTCTGTTTTTATGTTCAGTAGTTTTCTCTGTGTTCAGAAGTTCATGTAGGTCCTATAAGCTCCCCTGAGATAAAGATTTATCTTTCCCAGGGTCATAAATATTCTCCTGTTTTATTTTCTATAAACTGTATTGCTTTATCTTTGATACTTAGGACTACAGACAACCTGGAATTGATATTATTGTCATCAGTTAGGAAGTAAGATTATGAAATAATTTTTTTTCCTTTTAAAAATTTAATTCTATTTTATTTTTTGAGACGGGGGTTTCACCGTGTTGGCCAGGTTGGTCTCGATCTCCTGACCTTGTGATCTGCCCGCCTTGGCCTCCCAAAGTGCTAGGATTACAGGTGTGAGCCACTGCACCTGGACCTTTTTAAAATTATTTTTACTTTTATTTATTATTTCTAAATTATTATTATTATTATTTTTAATTTAGATACGGGGTCTTGCTGTGTTGCCCAGGCTGGAGTACGGTGGCTGTTCACAGGCACGATCCCACTACTGATCAGCACGGGAGTTTTGACCTGGTCCATTTCCGACCTGGGCTGGTTCACCCCTCCCTAGGCAACCTGGTGGTCCCCTGCTCCTGGGAGGTCACCATGTTGATGCCGAACTTAGTGGGGACACCCGCATAGCGCACTACAACCCAGAACTCCTGGGCTCAAGCGATCCTCCCACTTCAGCCTCCTGAGATCATGAAATAATTTGAGGTTATTTGCTCTCTATGACTTTAGCAAAGTAGAGAATTGAATGACTGCTAATCACGAACGTGTCTGATGTTAGCAAAAGCAATAACTCTAAACAAAAGTTGTTGCTTAGAGAAACAAACACGATTACTTAAGATTTTCAAAAAATGATACTGGGCCAGGTGCAGTGGCTCACACTTGTAATCCCAGCACTTTGGGAGGCAAAGACTGGAGGATCACTTGAGGCCAGGAGGATGAGGCTGCATTGAGCTATGATTTTACTGCTGCACTCCAGCCTGGGCAACAGAGCAAGACCCTGCCTCAAAACACAAACCAAAACCATAGTGTTTTATTACTACTAGCCGGAGTGGTCTGCATGGGTGTTGGGTGTGCTGGGCTTAGGGTGTGTAGGAGCCATAAGGAGGAGATGGTGATTGAGAGCCTAGAAGGAAAGGGGGGTGGGTGGGGCTTGAAGTCCAGACCTAAGGGCTCGTTAGATTTGCTTCTAGGAATAGGTAGCCATGATAAAGCAGTCATGGCTTATGGTGAACCACAGCCATGCTCCCAATAAGATTAAGAAATTTTTCAGTCTGAGATGAGGGAAACAAAAAATATGAAACAGTTGTTGGAAATCCAACCGCCTGTCACAGTGAGGTCTAGTTTCTTCATCATGTGCTCAAGGACACCAGGATCCTTGTGGTTCTGTGTCAGGGCAGCCAGTTCTGTGTTCACGAAACTGAGGGACTCCCCTCTTGGAGAGTTTGCGGTTATGATATTCTTTCCAGCATCCTGGAAAACAGCAATCAGGAACCTTATGCACCACTCAGTCTCTGTAGGCCTGGATATTTTTTCCATGTTGGAGTTGAGTGTGGTACCTGCTGAGACTTTTTTGTATTTTGCAAACCCTTTATATACCTCATTTATTTCCCCTGGCTTCCTGAGGTAGCCGTCTAATCATTAAGAAAAAATCAGCCTTGTATTTGGGATAATGTAAAAAAGAAGTGCAATAGAAGAAAAGCTTCCTATTGGATCTAAATGTTCTTATATTTTCTTTGTTAGAAAAAATTTCTTTAATCATTATTATTTATTTATTTTTGAGACAGTCTAATTCTGTTGCCCAGCCTGGAGTATAGTATCACTATCACAGCTCACTGCTGCCTTGAACTCCTAGGCTCCAGGAATCCTCCCTCCTCTGCCTCCCAAAGTGCTGGAATTACAGGTGTGAGCCACTGTGCCCAGCCTCTCCCAAGAATGTCTAATCACTGTATAATATCCCATTTTTCATACCTGAAAGAACCGTTTAACTGTTTTCCTGTTGGACAGTTGTCTGCCTGCCTTTGTCTTTTTGTGTTCCCTGCCCCTTCTCCACTTCCTCTTCATTTTTTTGTAAGGAGAGAGGCTCTTTTTTAATATTGAGAACATCCTTATAAGTAAATATTATCTGCTCATCTAATTATTTTCTTAGAAAAACATTGTGAAAATAGCATGAACATAATGTGTGTTGAAAAGGCTTTTGATATACATTACCTTTGTAGGGTTTTTGCCCTACAGCTGTGTGCTGTGTATGAACATTCCTTTCTCTCTGTTCTTTCCATCAGCGTATTGAATTGAATTTTTAAATTTTATTTATTATTTTTATTTATTTATTTATTTTAATGGGATGGGATTTCTCCATGTTGGCCAGGCTGGTCTCGAACTCCTGACCTCAGGTGATCTGCCCACCTCGGCCTCCCAAAGTGCTAGAATTACAGGCGTGAGCCACTGCGCCCGGCGAATTGAATTTTTTTATTTTTTTATTTTTTAAGACAGAGTCTTGCTCTGTCGCCCAGGCTGGAGTGTAGTGGTGCAATCTTGGCTCACTGCAACCTCTGCCTCCCAGTTTTAAGCGATTCTCCTGCCTAGCCTACTGAGTAGCTGGGTGCCTGCCACCATGCCTGGCTAATTTTTTTTTTTTTGAAACGGAGTTTCACTCTTGTTGCCCAGGCTGAAGTGCAGTGGTGCAATCTCAGTTCACTGCAACCTCTGCCTCTCAGGTTCAAGCAATTCTTGTGCCTCAGCCTCCCAAGTAGCTGGGACTACAGGTATGCGCCACCAAGCCTGGCTAATTTTTTGTATTTTTAGTAGAAATGGGGTTTCTCTATGTTGGTCAGGCTGGTCTAGAACTCCTGACCTCAGGTCATCCGCCCACCTCAGCCTCCCAAAATGCTGGGATTGCAGGTGTGAGCCACTGCGCGCAGCCTAATTTTTGTATCTTTAGCAGAGATGGGGTTTTACCATATTGGCCAGGCTGATCTTGAACTCCTGACCTTGTGATCCCCTGCCTGAGCCTCCCAAAGTGTTGGGTTACAGGCGTGAATCATCACACCTGGCTACATTGAATTTTTTTTTTAAGTGAATGATGGTATCTTGAATTCCAGTGAAGTTGAAAAATACTGTTTTTTTCAAATGCTTGGGCAGTGTTTCCCAAATTGTGTAAAGCTTGAGAAACATTCCAAATCATCCTCCTTGGAGAACTTAAAAGTCCACTGTAGGAAAAAAAAAATCATTATAGTTTGAATAGCTAAATAATCCTCTTTAGACAGGGAAACTCTTTTTGACTTGCTAGTTACTTCTGTCCTGCACTGAACGTTTTTCCTTTAATACCAATTTGGGAGGTATCTTTTAGAAAGTAGATTATAGACTGGGCATGGTGGTACACACCTGCAGTCTCAGCTACACGGGAGCCTGAGGTGGGAGAATTGCTGGAGCCCAGGATTTTGAGTTTAGCCTGTGCAACATAGCAAGACCCTGTCTCTTAAAAAGAAAGTCAACTTATAGTATTTCCAAGTCAGCTCACCTTAAAAATACTTTTTGGTTTACTAGTCCTCCTTTTTCTGTAGTTTTTGCATCCCAGTTTAGTTGTGCCAAACTTTGGAGGTTTGGAAAAGATGAAGTTATTTCATGTTTGCTAGGTTGTTTGGATTCTTAAGCTTTAAAATACATTTAAGCCAGGTGTCATGGCTCATATCTGTACTCCCAGAACTTTGGGAGGCTGAGGTGGGCGGATCACTTGAGGTCAGGAGTTCGAGACCAGCCTGACCAACATGGTGAAACCCTGTCTCTACTAAAAATTAAAAAATAGCCAGGCATGGTGGTGCACACTTGTACTCCCAGCTACTCGGGAAGCTGAGCTGGAAGAATGCTTAAACATGAGAGGCGGAGGTTGCAGTGAGCTGAGATCATGTCACTGCACTCCAGCCTGGGCAACAGAGCGAGATTCCATCTCAGAAAAATAAAATGTATATTTAGGTTATTTTTGAGTACCCACTACACTATTTAAAGAATTGCCAACAGCTTAAGAAGCTTTCCATCTTTGATGTTTTAGGTAAATTTGGTGTTGATTTTTATTGAATTTGCTTTGTCAGTTGTTTCCCAAACCTTTTATGCCCAAGACTTCTCTATACATATTATGACAGAGGAGTTCTAGGAAAATGGGACGTAAGTGCTAAGTGACCTGTTCGTGATTGCTTTGTTTTTATTGTTTGTTTTCTGAGACAGAGTCTTGCTTTGTCACCCAGGATAGTACTCGGTGGCATGAATACAGCTCACTGCAGCCTCAACCTCTTGGACTCAAACACACTTCCTGCCTTAGCCTCCCCAGTAGCTGGGACCACAGACAAGTGCCACTCCACCTGGCTCATTACAAAATACATTTTTTTGGCTAGGCGTGGTGGCTCACGTCTGTAATCCCAGCACTTTGGGAGGCCAAGATGGGTGGATCACGAGGTCAGGAGATTCAGACCATCCTGGCTAATAGGGGGAAACCCTATCTCTATTAAAAATACAAAAAATTAGCCAGGCGTGTTGGTGGGTGCCTGTAGTCCCAGCTACTACAGAGGCTAAGGCATTGAGAATCGCTTGAATCCGGGAGGTGGAGGTTGCAGTGAGCTGAGATCGCGCCATTGAACTCCTGACTGGGTGACAGAGCAAGACTCTGTCTCAAAAAATAATAATAATAATTTTTTAAATTTTTAAATTTTCATTTTTATAAAGATGGGGTTTCACCATGTTGGTCAGGCTGGTCTTGAATTCTCGACCTCAGGTGATCCGCCCGCTTTGGCCTCCAAAGTGCTTGGATTACAGGCATAAGCCACCGCGCCCGGCCTTTTTTTTTTTGGCTGGGCACAGTGGCTCATGTATATAATCCCAGCACTTTGGGAGGCCTAGGCAGGTGAATCATGAGGTCATGACATCAAAACCATCCTGGTCAACATGATGAAACCCTTTCTCTACTAAAAATACAAAAATTAGCTAGGAGTCGTGGCATGCGCCTGTAGTCCCAGCTGCTTGGGAGGCTGAGGCAGGAGAATCACTTGAGAGAGAGAGAAGTGGGTGGAGGTTGCAGTGAGCTGAGATCACACCACTGCATTCCATCCCGGCGACAGAGCGAGACTCCATCTCAGTAAATAAATAATAAAGTCCTAGTCAGGCCCAGTGGTTCACGCCAATTATGCTAGCACTTTGGGAGGCTGAGGTGGGTGGATCACTTGAGCCTGGGAGTAGAGTAGCTTATACACCCTGAGTGCCCAGGTGGCCTTTATTTTTTTAAATTTATTTTTATTATTTTTTTATTTTTTTAAAGACGGGGTCTCACCATGTTGGTCAGGCTGGTCTTGAACTCCCAACCTCAGGTGACCCGCCCACCTTGGCCTCCAAAGTGCTTGGATTACAGGCGTGAGCCACCATGCCCGGCCTATTTTTTTATTTTTTGAGATTGAGTCTTGCTCTGTCACCCAGGCTGGAGTGCAATGGCACGATCCTGGCTCACTGCAACCTCTTCCCCACCCCCGCCCAAGTTCAAGCAATTTTCCTGCCTTAGCCTGCCAATTAGCTGGGATTATAGATGCCCGCCACCATGCCTGGCTAATTTTTGTATTTGTAGTGGAGACAGGGTTTCACTGTGTTGGCCAGGCTGGTCTCGAACTCCTGACCTCAAGTGATCTACTCGTCTCAGCCTCCCAAAGTGCTGAGATTACAGGCATGAGTCCCGGGAGGCTGAAACAGGAGAATCTCTTGAACCCAGTAGGTAAAGGTTGCAGTGCACTCCAGCCTGGGCAACAGAGCAAGATTCGTCTCACAAATAAATAAACAAAAATTAAGAAACTAAGAGGTGATGAGGAAGAAAAAGCAGAAACTTTGTAAATGACCACTTGGAATGAAATCACTACCCACCTTTACCATTCAAAGGATGAATCTTTGAACTGCATAGCAACTATGAAATCTTTGATTATAAATTTTCCACTCATTGTGCATACTCTTAAATGGCAGATCCTTGGAGATCTACCAAAACAGAACTAAAAGTGCATCTTCTACCTGTAGTCAGTATATTATAGAAGGAACTTAGTCATTCATACCCTTTGATACTTAGCCTACTGCTTTTCTCTCCCCAAACACAAGTTTTGATTTGTAGAACATTGGTTTTTTTGTTTTGTTTTGTTTTTTGAGACAGTCCTGCTGTGTCACCCAGGCTAGAGTGCAGTGCCATAATCTTGGCTCACTGCAACCTCCACCTCCTGGATTCAAGTGATTCTCGTGACAGCCTCTGGAGTAGCTGGGATTACAGGCATGTGCCACCACACCCGGTTAATTGATATATTTTCAGTAGAAGTTTAATAGGATTTTGCCACGTTGGCCAGGCTGGTCTTGAACTCCTGGCCTCAAGTGATCCTTCTGCCTTGGCCTCCAAAGTACTAGGACTACAGGTGTGAGCCACCACACCCAGCCTGGAAAATTGTTTTATTGCAATTTTGGGCATCATGCCAGACTTTTCGATTCCTTTCTTGCCTATCAAATCTTATTAGTCCCCAGGTTCTATTGATTTCTTTCCATCGATATGCCTAAATTTCCTCCATTCCTATTCCCACTAAATTGGCTTTCCATTTTGGAGATGGAGTCTCACTTTGTCACCCAGAGTGGAGTGCAGTGGGATCTCAGCTCACTGCAACCTCTGCCTTCTGGGTTCAAGTGATTCTCATGCCTTAGGTGATCTGCCCACCTCACTCAGCCTTCCAAAGGGCTAGGATTATAGGCATGAGCTACTGCACCTGGCCTGGATTGGCCTTTGTTTGTTTGTTTTTGTTATTTAGTTTTTATTTCATAATCATAAACTTAACTCTGCAATCCAGCTGGGCATGGAAGGGAACAAGGAAAACATGGAGTCCAAAGGGGACTGAGCGAGAGCCCAGAGATTCTAGGATACTGCGGACAAATGGCATGGAGGGGCGCTCTGCTGAGCTACAGAAGGAGTGGTCGGGTGGTGGAGATAAACACAAGTCAAACTTACTCGAGTTGTCCACAGTCGGCAATCGTGACCTTCCTGCTGGTCTTGCCATTCCTGGACCCAAGGCGCCCCATGGCCTCCGCTACGTTCATGCCTCTTTCACTTTGCCAGAGGCCGCATGCTTGCCATCCAACCACTCCGTCCTGGCAGTGCAGATGAAAAACTGGGAACCCTTTGTGTTGGGTCCAGCATTTGCCGTGGACAAGATGCCAGGACCTGTATGCTTTAGGATGAAGTCCTCATCATCAAATTTCTCCCCATGGATGGACTTATACCACCAGTACCATTATGGCATGTGAAGTCACCACCCTGACACATACACCCCGGAATAATTCTGTGAAAGCAGGAACCCTTATAACCAAATCCTTTCTCTCCAGTGCTCAGAGCACAAATGTTTTCTGCTGTCTTTGAAACCTTTGCAGATAGCTCGAAGGAGACGTGGCCCAAGGGGTTGACCATGGCTGATAGTACAGGGCTCTGCCGACTCCTGGTGGCTTCAGCATCTGCAAAGCCCTGAATTGGCTTTTTAAGACATCATCTTCCACTAAAAAAATTGTTGCGTATGTCTCACACCTTGCTTAACTTCAGAGTTATGTCTCATGCCTTGTTCAGCTTCGGTGTGTCCTTTTTACTGTTGCCAACATGTGTCTCTAGCCTAAAATCACAGTAAATGTCTCCTTAACATGTCATATCCAAACCTTTTGGAACCTATCCTCTGCCTGCCCTTTTGGTGTTCCCATACAATGCGATCCTGGAACAAAGTACCCATTAGGGCTATCCGAATTCCTTACCATACTATGGCATTGCCACCGTGCTGTTATTGCAAGTTCTGTGGACATCTGCCCAGAAGTAGAATTACTAAAACAAAAACATTGGTGTCATTTAACATTTTTGAGATGTTTTCTTTAGTTATTTTTTCTGAAGGGTTGTATAATATTGTGATTTATAAGAAGTATACTTAGTCTTTGTGCTACTTCTGGCACAGCTCCTAAAACCTTTGGAATCTCCAAAGTGACTAAGTGTCTTTGTATGCTAATGAAATAACTGATGGCTGGGAGCTCTTGGTAGCCTCTAGATAGGGGCTGGTTGCCAGGAAGACCAACCATGTGATGAGAGAATTAGAACTTTTTAGTCTGACCTCTGGTAGGGGAGAGGAGCTGAAGGTTGTTGATCTCCAGTGGCCAGTGATTCAATCAGTCATGCCTATGTAATCAAGTCTTTTTTTTTTTTTTTTTGGAGAACGGATCTCTCTTTCTCTGTTGTCCAGGCTGGAGTGCAGTGGCAGGATCTCAGCTCACTGCAGCTTCTGCCTCCCGGGTTCAAGCTATTCTCCTGCCTCAGCCTCCCAAGCAGCTGGGACTACAGGAATGTGCTGTGACTCCCGGATAACTTTTTGTATTTTTAGTAGAGACAGGTTTTTGCATGTTGGCCAGGCTGGTCTCAAACTCCTGGCCTCAAGTGATCTGCCTACCTCAGCCTCCCAGAGTACTGGGACTACAGGTGTGAACCACTGCTCCAGGTCACTGTCTCATATATTTCATGAAACACTCAGCCTCTTTGATCTGTCTTTCTACTTGGTAGCCCAAGTACACAGAACTATTTTTGTACTATAAGGAAATTGGCACATACTTGATGATAAATGATCCTTGACACCTAGGGCCTACTCCTAATGAGGGATAAAATGGAGTTAGGGCCGTTGGAGAATGACGAATGGGGGAGGCGACAGTCCTGTGTACTTGGCATTCTACTGTGCTACTGAGGCTGGCTTTAGAAGTAACAGCTTATAATTACAACTGTGTGAGTTGTGTTTCTTTTTTTTTTTGAGATGGATTTTCTTTCTTGTTGCCCAGGCTGGAGTGCAATGGCATGATCTTGGCTCACTGCAACTGCTGCCTCGCAGGTTCAAGCGATTCTCCTGCCTCAGGCTCCCCAGTAGCTGGGATTAACAGTCATGGTGTCACCACGCCAATTTTGTATTTTTAGTACAGATGGAGTTTCACCATATTGGTCAGGCTGGTCTTGAACTCTTGACCTCAGGTGATCCGCCCACCTTGTCTTCCCAAAATGCTGGGATTTTACAGGTGTGAGCCACCGCTCCGGCCGTGATTTGTGTTTCTTTTTTTTTGAGACGGTGTTTCACCATGTTAGGCAGACTGGTCTCAAACTCCTGACCTCAGGCAATCCACCCGCCTCGGCCTCCCACAGTGCTGGGATTATAGACATGAGCTACTGTGTTTCTTAAGTAGATTCTTCACCTCTCCAAGTAAGAGAACAAACACAAAGATATCCCCTGCCCCCCCCGCCGCCCAATATTGTGCTATGTATGAAAGGCTTAGCCACAATTTAGAAATTTGGAAAGCCCAAGCCCTTTTAATGCAAAGCACCATCATTGGCTTTTTGGCTCCCACCTGAAGTGTGGCCATAGAGACTTGGAAGCCATAGGTTCGGCCTGGGGTGGTGCTCTATCACAGGTCACCTGTATCGTGATGGCATTCTAGCTGACTGAAGAGTTATTCAGTAATACCTAGCAAGCAATTAATTTAAGACATTGATTTAAAAAGGACAATGCCAGTGTTCTGGGGCCTAATAATACAGATTGCTCCCAGCTTCCCATAGTAGCTTTTGAAAGTCTTATTGTGGTAATATTTAGGCCATTGATTGTGTTTGCCTTTCGATGCCAGCTTTAGAACCAGTTGAATATGCATTATTTTTGTGTGTAGACAGTGGTCGAGATGAGGACAGGAAGAGCCTACCTTTTGTTCATCGTCTGAAATATTTTGCTGTCAGGAACTGGAGACTAGAATCTGAACAGTTCCACTGGAACTATTTCCTGAGACTAATGTATGTGTTTGACCCACGGGAGTGTCTGTCTCCCCAGCCAAGTCATCTGAAAAATTTTTACCCCCGACCTGTCCAAGAGGAGGAAGTGAACAAAGAAGACTTGATATACTTTTGAAAAGCAGAGTTGAAGGAATTGACAAAATAAGTGTCCACTTTATTTTAGAGGTATATTTTCATCATGGTTACTGTCTCCCAAAGACATTTGGGAGAGTCCATTACCTCTAGCTTGAGAGAGTCCATTGCCACTAGCTGTAATTTTCTTTTAAAATAACCTTCCTAGTATATCCTTGCCACTATTCCCAGGAAAGATTTTACGTTACTTTTCTCAGTCTCAGAATCAGTTTTGTCTTTTTTTTTTTTTTTTTTCCTGGAGTCTCGCTCTGTCGCTCAGCCTGCAGTGTCATTCCTTCCACTTTGATAGTTTAAAGGAAGAGGTTTTTCTTCTATCTCACCGTGGAGTGATGGACTCTTACTTTATTCAGTAGGTTATAATCCTATTATTTATTTTGTTGCTAAATTTTGTTGTCAAATTTGGCCAGTAGGATCTCCCCTTCCAGCCAACTCTTGTGCTCTTTTAACATGTCCCCATCATTCTTTCAGTACATCCTTTTAGGGCACAGTAAGATGTTGTAGATTCGTTTTCTTTTTTTTTTTTTTTTTTAATAAAGACGGGGTTTCACCATGTTGGTCAGGCTGGTCTTAAACTCCCGACGTCAGGTGATCTGTCTGCCTTGGCCTTCAAAGTGTTTGGATTACAGGCGTGAGCCACCACGCCCGACCTGTAGATTCGTTTTCTAATTTCACTGCCCTGGCCTTAAAATTAGCGATTTATTTCTCCAAGGAGCCCTGGCTTCTTTTAGTGGATAATATTTAGAAGTTAAGATCTGTGTTTCAGAATTATTAACCTGTCTCTGTGGAAAAGAAGCCTACTAATTAGAGTTGGGTATTTGTTCCTTTTGTCTTTAGCCAGAGGGTACTACTAAATGAGCTTGCTAATGAATGAATGTTCAAGTTACTTTGGTCGGTCACCCACCCCCGCCTTCCCTTCAGTCTGGATATTTTATTTAGTTGAAATACATTTTCTCTGTATTGAATTTAGGGTTCCTGTCATCCTTGTTGATTTTTTTTTTCTTTTCTTTCTTTTTTCCATTTTTTGGAGACAGAATCTCCCTCCGTTGCTCAGGCCGTAGTGCAGTGGCACGATCTAGGCTCACTGCAACCTCTGCCTCCAGGTTCAAGTGATTCTCTAGCCTCAGCCTCCAGTCTTCAGTCTGTGGCTGGAATTACAGACATGTACCTCCACACCTGGCTATTTTTTGTATTTCTAGTACAGACGGGGTTTCACCATGTTGTCAAGGCTGGTCTCAAACTCCTGACATCAAGTAATCCACCTGCCTTGGCTTCCCAAAGTGCTGGGATTACAGGCGTGTGCCACTATATCCAGCCAGTTGATTTTTGTTTGTGTGTGTGCATGAAGTAGTGTGAGAAACATTCACATGGTCCCAAATTGTGCATTACACGAAAAGGTACATTTTCTTTCTTTCTTTCTTTTTTTTTTTTTTCCCCAAGACAGAATCTTGCTCTGTCACCCAGGCTGGAGTTTAGTGACTCAGTCTTGGCTCACTGCAACCTTCATGTCCCAGCTTCAAGCGATTCTCCTGCCTGAGCCTCCCAAGTAGCTGGGATTACAGGCCCGCACCACCACGCCCAGCTTATTTTTGCATTTTTGGTAGAGAGGGGGTTTCACCATATTGGCCAGGCTGGTCTGGTCTCGAACTCCTGACCTCATGATCTTCCTGCCTTGGCCTCCCAAAGTGCTGGGATTACAGGCATGAGCCACTGCACCGGCCAAAACGGTACATTTTCTTTTAACCTTATTCCCATTCATGCTCTGTAGGTAACCAATTTCATTAGTCTCAGTTTATCCTGTGTTTCTTTTTGTTCACAATGAGGAGATATATGTATATGTATATTTTCTTATATATTTCTTAGACCTGAAAACAGTATACTAGAGATATTCCTTTGCACTTTGCTTTTTTCACTTAATAACGTGTCCGGGAAAGTACTCCACATCTGTTCATAGAGTCCTTTTTCATGCTGTGTGTGTCTGTGTGTGTGTGTTTTACTGTTGCATAGCACTGTCATGT
The DNA here is from genome assembly GCA_963574635.1 of Cheracebus regulus. NCBI lineage: Eukaryota > Metazoa > Chordata > Mammalia > Primates > Pitheciidae > Cheracebus > Cheracebus regulus. Next base: position 66,702 of record CAUYQU010043670.1, on the reverse strand, counting down.
AATATACCATATTGTCTATGTTTGGGCACTTGGGTTGTTTCTAATCATTTGCAATTATCAGACAGTGCTGTAATGAATAACCTTATGCATGAGATTTTGCATTGTTGGAGGTATATCTTACGGGTGAATCCTCAGGAATGAGATTGCTAGGTCTAAAAGTAGTTGTCTGTGTGGTTTTGTTAGCGATTGCATTTCTACCAGCAGTATATGCATGCTTGCTTCTCCATAGCCTCACAAACTGAGTGTCTTACACTTTCTCAGTTTTGCTAATTTATAGATGAGAAGTGGTATCTCATTGTAGTTTTAATTTGCTTGTCTCTTATGAAACTATGGTCTTTTAAAAATTAAACATTTTTTTTTTCCTTAGACGAAACTGCAAAGGAAATCCAAATTGCTTGGTTGGTATTGGTGAGCATATTTGGTTAGGCGAAATAGATGAAAATAGTTTTCATAACATCGATGATCCCAACTGTGAGAGGAGAAAAAAGGTAAACCATCATTTTTAAAGTGATTGCTATATGCTGTTTTGTTTTTGTTTTTGCTTTTGTTTTGGGCCTGTGATCAGAAAACACTACTGATTTCAGGTAATCTGTGCAATTTTAGGATAAGCAGTAAAACTTAAGACTCTAAGCCACTTGAATTAGAACACTTCTTAATGGTATGCTTTAAAACAGGCAGCTGCGTAATTCAGTAAGCCTTTTAATAGTACTTTTAGTTTGAATGCTGATTCTATGTTTGCTTTAACATTGCATGTTTTATTTCAAACTCTTTTAAAGTCTTTTTTTTCCTGCTTAGTATCTCAGAATCTTAAAGTCTTTTTAAAGGAGATGGTAATTCATGGGAACAAACTGATAATGATAGCATTTTGTTTTCTAGAGTTTGTATTTTATATATAATGTTGCTTTTTATTATACATGAAATTTTCTAAACATAAAGCTTAGCATTCACAAAATAGCTTAGTTTGTTGTCTAGATAGTTTAATAAAAGAATAATTCTTTGTAAGGTCAGGAATTCTCAGTTTTATCTTTGCAAAAAGTTGCAACAGTTCCCTCTACTGCCCCCAATCTTCCAAAAATCTCTAGACTGTAAAGGAAGTTTTCTGCATAAGTTTTACTTTGTCATTCTACTGAATGCTGGCAGCTTAGAAATACAGCAGACGTAAAGCCTATATACGCGTGTTCAAAATCAATCTTTTCTAGAATCCACTGTTCTAATTTTAGATTTAAGTGGCTGGAGAAGACGATATGCTAGAGATGAGCAGTGATGCTGTCCGAAGTCTTTTTCACTCCTGTGGCCAACCCAAAATGGGGCTCTCATGAAAATTATGCCCCCCCTCCAGCCAAGAGAAACTTAAGGTGGCTATACCATGTTGGTTGTGACAGTCTTACAAATTTTTAAATGAAAATTTAAGAATAATGCTTAGAAATTTGTTGTTTAAAGAAAAATGGATTTTGTAATTGTAAATTTTGTATTTTTGTAGAACTCATTCGTCGGCCTGACTAACCTTGGAGCTACTTGTTATGTCAACACGTTTCTTCAAGTGTGGTTTCTCAACTTGGAGCTTCGGCAGGCACTCTACTTATGTCCAAGCACCTGTAGTGACTACAGGCTGGGAGATGGCATACAAAAAGAAAAAGGTGGGTGGAAAGGGGTCAGGGAGAGCTCTCTTCCTGAACATTTTTTTAAACAACATCGTCGTCGTCTTCTTCTTTTTTTTTTTTTTTTGTTTTTGAGTCTTGCTCTGTTGTCCAGGCTGGACAACAGTGACTCACTGCAACCTCCGCCTCCTGGGCTGAAGTGATTCTCCTGCCTCAGACTCTTGAGTACTTAGGATTACAGGCTCTGACCACCACACCTGGCTAACATTTGTATTTTTAGTAGAGTCGGGGTTTCACTGTGTTGGCCAGGGTAGTCTCGAACTCTTGACCTCAAGTGATCCACCTGCCTTGGCCTTCCAAAGAGCTGGGATTACAGATGTGTGCCACTGTGTTAGGCCTAAACTTTTTTATTTTTATTTTTTGAGATGGAGTTTCACTTTTGTTGCCCAGGCTGGAGTGCAGTGGTGCAATCTCGGCTCACCGAAACGTCTGCCTCCCAGGTTCAAGCAATTCTCCTGCCTCAGCCTCCTGAGTAGCTGGGATTACAGGCATGAGCCACCATGTCTGGCTAATTTTGTATTTTAGTAGAGGTGGGGTTTCTCCATGTTGGTCAAGCTGGTCTTGAACTCCTGGCCTCAGGTGATCCACCTGCCTCGGCCTCCCCAAGTGCTATGATTACAGGCATGAGCCACCATGCCTGGCCTAAACTTATTTTTTTTATAGAGACAGGGTCTTGCTCTGTTGCCCAGGCTGGTCTTAAACTTCTGGCCTCAAGCGATCCTCCTGGCTTGGCCTCCAAAAGCGCTGGATTACAGGCATGAACCGTAGTGCCAGTCCTTGAGTAGCTTTTACCAGCCCACAAGCCTTTGCACCCAAGGAGTGTATTTTATCTTTATTTTACAGATGATATATTGATTTGCTGAAAGCCACAATAGGTAGTAAGGACATAAATATTGAGAGTCTGATTAGAAGGCAGAAGCTACATAATAATATGAACAGGAAAAGGTTTTTTTTTGTTGTTGTTTGTTTTTTGAGACAGGATCTCACATTTTCGCCCAGCCTGGTGTGAACACAGCTCACTGCAGCCTCAACCTCCTAGGCTCAACCAGTCTTCCTGCCAGAGCCCCTCAAGTAGCTGGAACCACAGATGTGCACCACCACCTCTTGCTAATTTTTTTTTTTTTTTTTTTTTTTTTGGACAGGGTTTTACCATGTTGCCCAGACTGGTCTTGAATTCCTGAGTTAAATCAATCTGCCATCCTTGGTCTCCCATAGTGCTGAGATTATAGGCATGAGCCACAGCACCAAGTCTTGAATAGCTTTTACCTGCCTGCAATGCTTTTGTAGCCTAAGGAGTAATATTTAATCTTTATTTTGCAGATGATATATTGACTTGCTGAAAGCCACAGTTGGTAGTAAGGAGAAATATTTAGAGTCCAATTAGAAGACAGAAGCTTCACAATAATTTGAAAAGTGAAAGCTGAGAATTAACAACAGGGAATAAGAGAAATGAGGAATTGGTTACTAAGAGTTAAAGATTAAAGAGGATTTTAAAAGAATATAAGGACAGCAGTTAGAGGGAACAGCCTGTGTCCATGGGGCTGAAAGAGAACATCCAAGGGAGAATCTGCCATCCCCATGGCCCAGGCTTGAGATCTAGACCTCTTTGGACACTGCTGGGATACACTGGGTGGCTGAAAAAGTGCTGAGATCCCTCCTTGGGCATCCCTACTGGAAACTGTCCATGAGAAGGTGCTGGGCCCTGGAACCCCCTTACAGAGTCCCCTGAAAGAATGTCTAGGAGGCCATTCATAGGATGGTCATTTCGAGAAAGTGCCTCCCTGAGGCACTGTATGTACTGTGAAGCTATCAGAAGAGGTGCTGGGGAAGCTGCTGACCACTGTTAGGTGTAGGAACCTGGAGCCCTGGAGGAAGCTGACCTGCAACAGGCTGGTGAGAGAGGCATAGTCAAACCCTGCAGTCCCTTCACCGATAAGCCTTACCTTCTGGATAACTGGCAAAGGAGAAATATTTGCAGAGCCCATCTCTCATCACTGGGCAGGCAGAGAAGGGTGGATTTGGAGCTGAGAAGCAATAAGCTAATAACTTAAAGAAGATAAGACTTAGGTCTCTGGGGCTCTTGAGATCTATGCTTTCTGTTTCTACTCCCTGCACTAGCTCAATAAAACTTGCAAATCTAAAATTCTAGGGTTATTCTTTACTTAAGTGTGAATTGTTGTGCTTGAGATTCCTGTCTTTTGTTCTATTTGTGACACTTTAGAATTAACTGGACTTTAGAAATCATGACTAGACACTGTAGTCATGATTGCGCTTGTTGCTTTGATACAGGTAGGCTCTTGCGTTTGGGGAGTATATGTGGACAGTCCTGGCTGCCTCATGACTTCCACAAAACATGGTTGCTAATTCTGTTTCTTTTTTTTCCCCTTCCAGACGGAGTCTTGCTCTGTTGCCCAGGTTGGAGTGCAGTGGCACGATCTCGGCTCACTGCAACCTCCACCTCCTGGGTTCAAGCAATTCCGCCTCAGCCTCTCGAGTAGCTGGGATTATAGGCACCCTCCACTACACCCAGCTAATTTTTGTATTTTTTTTTTCAGTGGAGATGGGTTTCTCCATGTTGGCCAGGCTCTGGTTTAGGTCTCAAGCTTCTGTTTTCAAGTGCTCTGCCTTCTTTGGCCTCCCAAAGTGCTGGAATTACAGACAGCCACTGAGCTCAGTCTATTTCTAAGTTTTAAAATGATAAAGTATTAATATAGTTTGGTTGTAAGGGTGTTTATGTTCTCTTGTGAAGATGAGGTACCATTTTAAAAAAATAAAAGCAACTTAAAAAAAGGCAAATTTATATTTTTCTTTCAATAGATTATGAGCCTCAAACAATTTGTGAGCACCTCCAGTACTTGTTTGCCTTGTTACAAAACAGTAATAGGCGATACATTGATCCATCAGGATTTGTTAAAGCCTTGGGCCTGGACACTGGGCAACAGCAGGTAAGAACTATATATTTTTTTTATTTTTTAAAAATATTCAGAGGTACCAAAGCATTCCTTAGAATGTTTATAAAGGGAGATGAAGTAGAATGCTTTTTAAAATTTATTTTTTTTCTACTTTGAATGAAAGCCTTTAATTTCTAATATGTTATACATTATACTTGATTCCATTTATGGAAATTCATATGTGGGCACAACCTGATTGAACACAGCAGTAGCCCCTGTTTGAAAATGCTGAGTTGAAAGTATAGGTAGTTTCTGGAATGTTGAATGTATTGCCATTTGTAGTATAAGTTGAAAAGCAAGGTAATAATTTTTCTTTTCATTAACCTAAACTTGAAGGATGCTCAAGAATTTTCAAAGCTCTTTATGTCTCTATTGGAAGATACTTTATCTAAACAAAAGAATCCAGATGTGCGGAACATTGTTCAACAGCAGTTCTGTGGAGAATATGCCTACGTAACTGTGTAAGTCTGTTTCGACTTTTTCATGGTACATTTCATTCTAAGACAGTTGCTCATATGTTAACTATTTTTCAGTGCAGTTCCTGGTTATAGCTTTAGTGGGTTGTCATGGGACCTGAAATATTTATGGTAATACATTTCCATGGGAACATGTAAACAAGTGACTTGGTAATTGCATTTGAACCCATCCAGGTGTTAGGAACTGTGTCTGGGTGAGCTCTTGCCATCTGCCCTTGCTTTATGGCTGTGTGGTGTGAGCTAAAGAGTAAGACTGGAGCGGGCTAGAATACGAAAAGTAAATATAAAATGCCTCTTTAAAAGTTTCCATGAGTACAGTGTACAACATTTGGCTGATGATTACATTAAAATGTAGACTTCACCACTGTGTGTTACATTCATGTAACAAAACGGTACTTGTACCTGTTAAATTTATATTAAGAAAGTTTCCCAACGAATACTTAGCCTCACCACTTTCTGTTTTTATTTCACTTTTAGTATGCATAACAAATAATTTCTGTGAAAGAGAACTAAGATTATAAATGCCTTTTTCCATCTTTCTAGGATGTACTACAACAGAACTTTCTTGCTTTCCCCACTCTGATCTGAATTTTGTCATTTTATTATAGTTGCAACCAGTGTGGCAGAGAGTCTAAGCTTTTATCAAAATTTTATGAACTGGAGTTAAATATCCAAGGCCACAAACAGTTAACAGATTGTATCTCGGAATTTTTGAAGGTATTCAAATTTTGGTCTATATGTTGTACCTGCCCATTAACAGTTAAATGTTATTCTGAAGGGTGTTTTGATTTAGAGCTTTTATTGTGTCAGCTTTTTCTGCATAAGAAGCATCTGTGTTTGTGTAGTGATCCAGAAGAAACTTTCTGAAGTGCCAAAGCAGGCTGTGTCTTAAAAATGATTTTGATAATTTCAAGTTATTATATATGTAAAGTTATATATGTGTGAAAAGATATTCTGTGATTGTGGGTAGTGGGCTATTGAAAGAATGCTAAGCTCGGTTATCTTAAAGATAATTTACCTTGTCGTGCAATGAAAACTAGAATGTGTTAAATATGAAACTTTTTTACATTGATCTGGTCTTTCTGCTTTCTGTATATTTAGATTCTTGTGGAGATAATTAAGTGATTCCTTTCTGTTCTGAGTGGAAAACTGCTAAGAGGAACTCTTTGTTGTCAAGCATGAACGTATACATAGCGTAATAGACAAGTTTATTATCCAGCTAGCTGTCTTCAGATATTTTTGTGCTTTCCGACTTCCTCATCTCATCCAGAGCATGCCTGAAATAGTCATTGAATTCATTTAGCTGAATATTTATTGAGTGCTTACTCTGTGTCAGACACTGTTTCCACTGTTGGGGATTAGCCTTTATGGAGCCTGTAAAGTAGTGGTGTGGACACCAAGAGAGACAGTAAAATAAAGTTAGAATAAATATATAGTGGATCAACTGTAGTAAGTGCTGTGGAGAAAAAGAAAGCAGGGATGGTGTTGCTGGGCAGTGTGTTAGGGAGTAGGGTAGGGTGGGGGCAATTTGTAATAAAGTGGTTGAAGGTGAAGCGGTGAGCGTTGTAAGAATCAAGGAGAAGAGTGTTCTGGGCAGCGCCTGAGATGAGAATGTGCCTGGTGGATTGAGGAACGGGGTAGGGGATTGAGTGGTGTGGGTGGGTATGGCTGAAGTGAATAAGTGAAGAGAGAATGATAGAAGATGAAGTCAGATAGAAGGTTTGACCTCAGCCTCCCAAAGTGCTGGGATTACAGGCATAAGCCATGCTGCCCAGCCTTTTTGCTGTTTTTAAATTAATGTTGCATCAAAATACACATGACATTTCTTTTTAAAACCTACATTAGAATTCCCAGAAAAATGGGACTACCAAGGCAAATAACCTAAAACAAGCATTTTTAACATCATACATTTGGGAAACAGGCACATCGGTTTTAAATATCATTGTATACAAATTGATAATGTCACTGCTGAGCAGTTCCCATTACTTTTGTGTGTCCATTATTTATAGTAGCTATTGTTAAATAGCTTAAGTGAGAGCTATTAACTAAAATGAAAGGGTTTTATCACTTGTTTTAAACCCATCTTCTTTTTAAAATTAATATGTCTTATTCCTGATCAGGAAGAAAAATTAGAAGGAGACAATCGCTATTTTTGCGAGAATTGTCAAAGCAAACAGAATGCAACAAGAAAGATTCGACTTCTTAGCCTTCCTTGCACTCTCAACTTGCAGCTCATGCGTTTTGTCTTTGACAGGTAAATGTGTGCAAACAGTAGTGTTTGTTGTTCATTGTGGGCTAATATGTACAGACTTTACCATTGATAGGTAAGATGATAAAATGATTATAATTTGAAACTCTAGATTTGAGGATGAAGGTTATAGATGGAGCTTGCCATTTTGAAATGTCAATATTTCATGATTTTATCATAAAAATTTTAAAGAAGCCAGCCATATAGAGTTGATAACTAGAAAGGTAAAAAATTCTTGCATTTTTTATTCTCAGAAATTAGTTTCTTGGGCAGTAAGAATGAAACTCTGTCTCAGAAAAAAAGAAAAACTGCAAGGAACTGAATAACCCTGACCTTCTGTATTACTTGATATTTTAAATAGAATAAATTTTGTAATCATTATACCCATGGAGTATATTTTTCATTTTATAATCAGTATCAAGGGAGTGTTAGCACATGTGCATGTCTTCTGTAAAGCAGGAGAATTTGTTTCTTTCGTGATTAAGTTGAAACTTGTGAAAAATAAGCTGTGTTTGGAATCAGCACTTTGAATTCACATTTTTTTTTTTGAGATGGAGTCTTGCACTGTTGCCAGGGCTAGAGTGCAGTAGCGCAATCTCGACTCACTGCAACCTCTGTCTCCCAGGTTCAAGTGATTCTCCTGCCTCAGCCTCCCAAGTAGCTTGGACTACAGGTACCCGCCACCATGCCCAGCAAATTTTTTGTATTTTTAGTAGAGATGGGGTTTCACTATGTTGGTCAAACTGATCTCGAACACCTGACCTCATGATTCACCCACCTTGGCCTTCCAAAGTGCTGGGATTACAGGCGGGAGCCACTGTGCCTGGCCTGAATTCACATTTTTTAACCTATTATTATTTGTCCATCTATAAAACAATATTCTGTTTACTTCTAACTGTACAGGTTTTAGAGGAATATTTTTAAGTGAAAGCTAACTACTGTTGAGTTTACTAAAATAGCTAATAGTGCTTATATATTATATTATTGCTTTAAATATAAACATAATCAGCTTTCCTCTTGGTTAGGCAAACTGGACATAAGAAGAAGCTGAATACCTACATTGGCTTCTCAGAAATTTTGGATATGGAGCCTTATGTGGAACATAAAGGTAATATTTTTACTGAGGAGTAAACATTATAATGCTCAGAGACTCTAACTTGTGACTGGCTTGTGATGAATATGAAATAGCAGTCAATTGTGAGTTTTGTTTGCTAATCTCTCTCTGGGAACCTCTGTCTAGAAACAAAGACTTTTTTAGGAGAAGCAAGAGGTCAATTCCATTTTGTGTGAGTAAGCACATAGCAAAGATTAGGTGGTTCATCTATATGTACAGAGTTAAGGGTATAAAAATAAATTGATAAAAAATGAAAAAGGTATTTTACTGTTTCTGAATCCACACTTGCCACCTTAGTTTAAATACTATTGTTTGTCATTCTTCAAAACTAACAGTCTCCAAGCTACCTCCATTCACTTTTTAAAAACGTCCCCAAAACTTTAGGTGGCATAATTCCTGTATTTATGCTTTTATTTTTCATATCTGTAACCACTGATATGTCCTAGGATGCTATCATTGTTTTAACAAGAAGTAAGTACTGCTTATTTCTTTTGGTAGTCTTCATCCTACCAAACAGGATGAGTCTTATTAGAGAAAGGACTGTTTTACTTCCCTTTAAGGTTGTATTACTTACGTATGTATGTATGTATTTATTTATTTATTTATTAATTTTTGAGACTGAGTCTTGCTCTGTTGTCTAGATTGGAGTGCAGTAGCACAGTCTCAGCTCACTGCAACCTCTGCCTTCTGGGTTCAAGTGATTCTCCTGCCTCAGCCTCCCTAGTTCCTGGGATTTACAGGTGCATACCACCAGGCCTGGCTAATTTTTGCACTTTAAGGTTTTGCTGTGTTGGCCAGGCTTGTCTCAAACTCCTGGCCTCAAGTAGTCCAGCTGCCTCAGCCTCCCAAAGTGCTGGGATTACAGTCGTGAGTTACTGAGTCCGGCCTGAAATTTTTAATACAGAAATTATTTCATAAACTCTGTCTCTTTCCACAAAAAGACAAAATTTCTAGAGGCAGCTTACAATGGAAGCAAGCTGTAAAAACCTTTAAGAGACATGGGAAAGTTGGGGAGGAATGTGCTAAATGAATATGTGAGCTTTCAAATGTATGGTACTCTCAGTACTGTGCTTTAAAATTTGTACTTCTATGGAAGAAGGAAACTGTTCATCAGCTTCACTTTTCGACTTCATTGTTACATTGTTATATTTTGTTGAATAAATAAACTTAGCTCTAGTTCACTTTATGTAGTAGTTAGTTTCCTGCTTCCTTCCTTCAGGTAATGGAAATTGAGGAAAATCTAATGGGTTAGTGGCTTTCCAGTCTAGAAACTTAGGAATTGTGAAATGAATGAGCACTTTGTTTGACTCGACTAGATAGGTTTGAATTGTTAGTATTAATAGTTCTTAAGTTTATATATATTTGCCCAGTTTATACTATAAAGAAAATATTTATTAAAAGGATGTGTGTTAGATCAAAGCCTGTAGAATATTTAATTTTGGTATATTGGTTTACAAAATATAGTAAACTCTTAATTGTAATTTTTTATTTTTTATTATTTTTTTTCAAGACGGGATCTGGCTCTATTGCCCAGGCTGAATTGCAGTGATGTGATCACTGCTCACTACAGACTCACCTTCCTGTGCTCAAGCAATCCTCCCACCTCTCCTCCTGAGTAGCTAGAGCTACAGGCATATGCCACCACACCCAGCTAATTTAGAAAAATTGTTTTAGATTTAGGGTCTTGAACTCCTGGGCTCTAGTGATCCTCCCACCTCAGCCTCCCAAAAGTGTTGGGATTACAGGCATGAGCCACTGCTCCCATCTCAATTTTTTTTTTTTTTTTTAAATAGAGACGAGGTTTCACCATGTTGGTCAGTCTGGTTTTGAACTCCTGACCTCGTGATCCGTCCACCTCGGCCTCCCAAAGTGCTGGGATTACAGTCATGAGCCACTGAGCCAGGTCCCATCTCCTTAATTTTTAAGTAAATAAATAAATATTATCTTCTTATTTTAGAATTGTTTACTAGGACTGGTAAAAGCAATCTAGTGGTTTATAGTTACAGGCTTGTCTTTTACATGCTGTCGTAATGCTTATTCTCCCTTATATAGGTAGAAGAATAAAAACAACTTTTGTTAATTGCTTAGGGTTCTAGATAATTTGGGAAATTCAGAAAGCATAAAGAAAAAAAAAAGCCACATGTAATTCTGTCATCCAGGTAATTAGTATTTATATTTTCCCATACTCACATAACCACACAAAGCTGTACACACATATCCATCAAAGCTCAAAAGGTGGATCTAAAAGATGATGTTGTTAAAAGGAGAAATCCACCTGTTTCTTTAAACGCTGAGCCTGCAGATACGCAGAGATCTTCAGAATGAGAGGTCCTCATTTTTGAATATTAACCCCTGACTCTAACTCAAGTCTTGCCATGTTTCTTGGGGATTTAAAAACTATCCTTTTGTTTTTGTTTTTTGTTTTTGTTTGAGATAGAATTTCATTCGTTGACTAGGCTGGAATGCAGTGGCATAATCTCGACTCACTACAACTTCTACCTCCTGGGTTCAAGCAATTCTCCTGCCTCAACCTCCCAAGTAGCTGGGATTACAGGTGCCCACCACCACGCCTGGCTAATTTTTTGTATTTTCAGTAGAGATGGAGTTTCACCATATTGACCAGGCTGGTCTTGAACTCCTGACCTCATGTGATCCACCTGCCTTGGCCTCCCAAAGTGCTGGGATTCAGATGTGAGCCACTGCACCCGGTCTAAAACTATCTTAATTCTGAAGTTTTTATATATTTATTTATTTTTGAGACAGAGTCATGGTCTGTTACCCAGGCTGAAGTACAGTGGTACGATCTCTACCTACTGCAACATCCCAGGTTGAAGCCATTCTCCCTGCATCAGCCTCGCGAGTAGCTGCGTTTACAGGCACTCATCACCATACCCAGCTAATTTTTGTATTTTTAGTATAGACAAGGTTTTACCATATTGGCTAGGCTTGTCTTGAACTCCCAACCTCAGGTGATCTGCCCACCTCAGCCTCCCAAAGTGCTGGGATTACAGGCTTGAGCCACCACATCTGGCCTGAAAGTTGATTAGTTTAATGAATTGATGAGTATAAGTCCAGGTTATCTCTAAGAATGGTAATGTGATGTCAGCATTTTTAATGCTGTCTATTGGTAATAAATTTACAGCTACTGCTAATACCTGTGGATTATTGTCTTCATTAATGATACAGGGAATACTAATAAGATTCCTTTGTATGTTCCTTCCAGCTGACCTAATAGCAACTTCTCTCCTTCAGTGATCTTGCCTTCCACCCTTGATCAGCCCTTACCCAGTGCCTTACCTTGCCTTGTCCTTCCATAGTTGAAGTTTCATGTATCTCAGTCTATATCATTTTTTTATTTTTAAGTTTTGAAATATATCTTATTCCTAAAAGTTTAAGATGCAAAAATGCATGGCTTGGTGAATTATGAATTATGTACACTTCCCAGATGAAGAAAGAAGATTTCTGGTTCCCCAGAAGCCTCTTTGTGCCCCTCCCAACTGCACAGTTAAAACCTCCTTCCTCCCCTTAAGTGTAACCACTTATCTGACTTTCATATTGAATGCTTCTTTCATTGTTTTTCTTCTTTGGCATTTTACTATATAAGCATGCATCCCTGTACATACTTTACTCTTTTTTCTACTGGGATATTGCCAGTCACAGCGTAACCCATAATTAAATCTTCCTCTGCTGCCCCTGCATTTTCACCTGGGTTATTGAAGGTAGTGGGAGAAGAACCCCACTGGTGATGCCTCCAGATCCTGTTAAGTCCCTGATCGTTAACCTTATCATACTTTGTTCCACACAGACCTTGGAATGTCTTTGGATACTACTACTTTCTGTGTTTTCAGTTGAGGTTTCATCCGTTGGGCATGCTTGTGTTTCTGAGAACTGGGTCCCGCTGAGGTTGCTGGAACCCAGGGTACTGCAGACTTCCATACTCTAGAGGCTCACACATTTCTGGAAAATCCTGGGCTTTGGTTCCCCTTTAGCCTTCCTTCCTTTTCTCTTCCCCTCCTCCTTTCTCATGTCTTGCAAAATGATGTGCTTTTGACCAATTAGGGTCAGTAGAACCACAAAAAGATATGTATCACCTTTCTCAGTTACTAATGTATTTAAAATGTTGTCGTCAATATTTGCTCATAAATGTATTAAAGGCATCCATAAACCACTTTAAACATTAAAAACACCTGGTTTTTATAATTCATGACTGACACTGTTGGAATATTGTTCAGGCTGATCTGTCTGAGCTGGTTATTTCAGTGTTGCTGGTTACTGCACAGAGAGAATTATTTATGGGGATTCCCCTAAGGCTGGCATATATGCCGTCTCCTCTGCAAAGCCCTTAGGTTTATTTCTGTCAGAGATTTGGGGCCTCTGCTAATTAGGTATGATCACAAAGTTCAAGGCTTGAGGTTCCCTGGCTTACACAAACTGGAAGAACCTAGTATGGCCAACCTAAGACCATGACATTCTTTCCCCCACCCTTTTTATTTTACTGCCCTGTTCAGGACTCAGGAGGTTTCTTTTTCTTTTCTTTCTTTTCTTTTTTCTTTTTTTTTTTTGAGACATAGTCTCACTCTGTCACACAGGCTGGAGTGCAGTGGTGTGATCTTGGCTCACCACAACCTCTGCCTCCCAGGTTCAAGCGATTCTGGTACCTCAGCCTCTCAGGTAACTGGGATTACATGCATGCGCCACTGCGCTTCGCTAATTTTTGTATTTTTAGTAGAGACAAGATTTCACCATGTTGGCTAGGCTGGTCTAGAACTCCTGACCTCAGGTGATCTACCTGTCTTGGCCTCCCAAAGTGCTGGGATTACAGGCATGAGCCACTGCGCCCAGCCAGTATTCTTTATGGTTCCCTGAGGTTAGGAAGATAGGCTTTTTCTGGTTCACCTTTAACATGAAGTAATGGGGGGGAGTGCAGTGCAGTAGAAAGAACAGTGGAGGGTAATTCCAGGTAAACCCTAAAATGTGGAGTATGAAAATCCCCCCAGGGCAGAGACAGCCTGGGCCACCTAATACTAATAACTAACCTAGAAGTTATAACAGGTATTCTGTTTTTTTGAGAAGGAGATTTGCTCTTGTTGCCCAGGCTGGAGTGCAGTGCTGCGATCTGGGCTCATTGCAACCTCTGCCTCCCGAGTTCAAGTGATTCTCCTGCCTCAGCCTCCTGAATAGCTGAGATTACAGGCGTCTGCTACCATACCCAACTAATTTCTTGTATTTTTAGTAGAGATGGGATTTCGACATGTTGGCCAGGCTAGTCTGGAACTCCTGACTTCCAGTGATCTGCCGCCTCAGCCTCCCAGAGTGTTGGGATTACAGGCGTGAGTCACTGCGTCTGGCCAACATGTATTTTTATTATTATTATTATTATTTTTAATAGAGACGGGGTTTCACCATGTTGGCCAAGATGGTTTCGATCTCTTGACCTCGTGATCCACCCGCCTTGGCTTCCCAAAGTGCTGGGATTACAGGCTTGAGCCACCGCGCCAGGCCGTATTCTCAACTCTCTAGATAACATCTTTACCCTCAGTGATCTCAAAACATTAAGCAATTGATGTTCTAAATTATTTTAAGAAGGTCATCTAGGCTGGAGTGTAGTGTGACATGATCACAGCTCACTGCAGCCTTCACCTCCCAGACTCAAGTTTTCCTCCCACTTCAGTCTCCTGAGTATCTGGGACCACAGGTGTATAGTATCATGCCTGGCTAATTTTTTAAGTTTTTTGTAGACTGGGTCTCTCTATGTTGCCCAGGTTGGTTTCAAACTCATGGCCTCAAGCCGTCATCTTGCCTCGGCTCACAAAGTCCTAGGATTAAGTCCTGTGAACCACCACACTTAGCCTGTTCTTCATATGTATTTTAGTTCCGCCTTTTTAAAAAAAGAAACCTACAGGCTGTCTTACATGGGAATCCTTTTTAGTTTACCCACCTCTTTTGTTTATAATTCTTTGCATTCTAGACCTTCCATATAGATTATTATTATTATTATTATTATTTTTTAAGACGGGGTTTCACAGTGTTGGTCAGGCTGGTCTTGAACTCCCAACCTCAGGTGATCCACCTGCCTTGGCCTCCAAAGTGCGTGGATTACAGGCATGAGCCACCACCCGGCCTATTTTTTTTTTTTTTTTTTGGTACAAAGTCTCACTCTGTCGCCCAGACTGGAGTGCAGTGGCACAATCTCGGCTCACCACAACCTCTGCCTCCCAGGTCCAAGCTATTCTCCTGCCTCAGCCTCCCAAGTAGCTGGGACCACAGGCGTGTGCCACCACACCTGGCTAATTTTTTGTATTTTTAGTAGAGGCAAGGTTTCACGGTGTTTGCCAGGATGGTCTTGATCTCTTGACCTTGTGATCCGCCTGCCTCATCCTCCCAAAGTGCTGAGATTACAGGCGTGAGCCACCTTACCCGGCCCCAGAATAATTTTTAAATATTGAATCAGAGCTTATAAAATTCTTCTGGTAAGGGTTTGTCCATGAAAGATTCTTTTCACATATTATTATCTGAAAGTGTCTATTTTGTCCTTGCGAAATTCATTTTCTCTAAGTATGGATGGTTACTTTCACTCATTGAAGATATCATTGAAGAAGATACCATTCTGTTGCCTTGGGCATCCATTGTTGCTGTTGAAAAGTTGGTTGCGGTCTAATTCTTGTTTCTACAAGAGACCTGTTTTGTCTAACTTTAAGACCTTTTCTTTGGTTTTGGTATTTTGCAGTGTCACTAGGAGCAATTTTGGTTTGATTTGTTTTTTAATTTAGATTTAAAAAATATATATTTTCTGCTTTCTAGTAGGGAAGCCTGCTAGACAAATTCTAAAAGAGCTGTAACACTTGGCTTGATGTTTAATTGGTTTGTTCTTCTCACTTAGGGCATCTGAAAATTTTCCAGCTATTACCTTTGAATGTTTTTTCTCTTTTCCCTTTCCTTCTTGAATGCCAGTTAGATATGTGTTAGATTTTCTTACTCTACGCTGCACGTTGCCCAACTCTTCATTGCTTTGTCCTGCATTCTGCATAATTTCTTTAGCTCCACCTTGTACTTTTTGTATTCTCTGTTCAGATGAACCTGATCTGAGGTTTAACCTTTTTATAGAGTTTTGACTGTCGGTGACTGTAATTTCCATTCCTAGGAGATTGCTTTTGTTCATCATCATTTGATTTTCATTTTCTGTAATCTCTATTCCCATCATTTATTTCTTTAAATACACTTAACATTTTATTTATGTATTTGCTGTTTCACTGACTGAGGTGAAAATCTCCATCAGTTTGCTTTTGTTGCTGTTTGCTGCCTTGCAGTTAGAGTGACTTGTGTTACATGACGTGTGTGTGTGTGTGTGTTTTAATGGAATTCATTCCTTAGGACTGTCACTCATCCCAGGACCACATCAAATAAAACTCTTGGCTTGAGGTTTTTCTGACTTCATAGGTAGTGTGAATTCATGGTAAAGAAATCTTTTTGAGGGCTAGCTTCTTATGAAGTTGTAATGGAGACTTGCTTTTTGTTTTTGATTTTTATCCATAGTCCCCAAAGTGTAAGTATAAGGCAGATAATTTTCTCTTACCATTGATAATCTTCTAAACCAAAGAATTCTAGTTTCAAAGAAAATGTGGTATATATACACAATGGAATACTATTCAGCCTTAAATGGGAAGCGGGAAGGATATTCTGTCATGTGTGATCACATGGATGAATCTGGAGGACATTGTGCTAAGTGCAACAAGCCAGGCTAAGAAAGACAAGTACTGCATGATCTCATCTATACTATATATAGATTCTAAAAAAGTCAAACACATACAGATAGAGAAGAAAGACAATTTTAAAAAATAAAATAATAAAATAGAGAAGAAAATGGTGGTTACCAGAATCTAGGGAATGGGGTGATGGGTAGCAGAGGAGATAAGGAATGGGGAGATGACGTTTAAAGAGTACAAAACTTCAGTTAAACAAGACGAATGTGTTTTGGAGAGTTATGCACAACATGGTGACTACAGTTCATAATGCCGCATTGTGCATTCTGCAATAGCTAAAAAAACAAGATTTAAATGTTCTCACCACAAAAAATGGTTATATTGGCCAGGCAAAGTGGCTCACGCCTGTAATCTCAGCACTTTTTGAGGCTGAGGCGGGTAGATCACAAGGTCAGGAGTTCAAGACCAGTCTGGCCAAGATGGTGAAACCCCATCTCTACTGAAAATAAAAAAATTAGTCAGGTATGGTGGTGGGTGCCTGTAATCTCAGCTACTCGAAAGGCTGAGGCAGGGAATTGCTTGAATCCTGGAGGCAGAGGTTGCAGTGAGCCAAGATCATACCGCTGTACTCCAGCCAGGGCCACCGAGCAAGACTCCATTTCAAAAAAAAAAAAAAAAAACAGGTTATATTAATTAGGTTGATTTAATCATTCCATGATGTAAACATATCAAATATTACATTTTACCCATAAATATATACAAATATTATTTGTCAATTTAAAAAGAACCTTAGTTTCATATTGGGAGTCCCCTGTTAGACACCTCAACTTTTATGAACCTTAGCTGTTGTCTCTGATCCCATAAGGCCCTTGAGATATGGTAAAACAGAGTTAAAGTTGATCATAGTTTTCCCTTAATGCTCCCAGAGGGAAACTCTCTTGTCCTTACTACATGGCTTATTGCCATCACATGGTATTGGGCTTCTGAGAATTCTTATTTTCTTGCCAGATAATTAGAGCATTTAGAAAGACTTAAAAATATTTTTATCTTACCCAGTATCTTCAGTATTTTCAGCTGAGGTGAATTCAGTGGGTTTTGGTCCAGGTATTAATCTGCATTACTGTTTCCCCCACTATGCTACAAGAATGCAGGGACTTTGTTCATTTAGTCAACTACTGTATCCTTCATGCCTGAAACTGTGTCTAGCATGTTTATTGTTTGTCTAATGAGTGATTGGCTATACCTTACTGTAACTTACTCTTTGCATTTTTAAGGAAATTATACCAATGAAATAGTCAAACTCGAGCTTGGGAAACACAGCGAGATCCTGTCTATTAAAAAAAGGCGGGGATGTTGGGTGCGGTGGCTCATGCCTGTAATACCAACACTGGGAGGCCAAGGCAGGTGGATCACCTGAAGTCTGGAGGTCAAGACCAGCCTGGCCAACATGGTGATACCCCATCTCTACTAAAAATACAAAAAATTTGCTGGACGTGGTGTCAGGTGCTTGTGATCCCAGTTTCTTGGAAGGCTGAGGCAGGAGAATTGCTTGAACCCAGGTGGCGGAGGTTGCAATGAGCCGACATCTCGCCACTGCACTCCAGCCTGGGCAACAAGAGCAAAACTCCATCTTTCAAAAAAAAAAAAAAAAAAAAAAAAAAAAAAGGTCAGGTGCAGTGGCTCAAGCCTATAATCCCAGCACTTTGGAAGGGAGGTCAGGAGTTTGAGACCAGCCTGGCCAACATAGTGAAACCCCGACTCTACTAAAAATACAAAAATTAGCCGAGCATGCTGTTGAGTGCCTGTAACCCCAGCTACTTGGGAGGCTGAGGCAGGATAATTGCTTCAATGTGGCAGGTGGAGATTGCAGTGAGCTGAGATTACGCCATTGCACTCCTCCAGCCTGGGGAACAAGAGCAAAACTCCATCTCAAAATAAATAAATTAATTAAAAAAAATGTATGCCTCTCGTCCCAGCTACTCCAAGAGGCTGAGGTGGGAGGATCACTTAAGCCTAGGAGGTCGAAGCTGCAGCGAGCTGTGATTGTGCTACTGTACTCCAGTCAGGTGACTGCTACTGTAATCCAGGCTGGTGACAGAGCAAGACCCTGACTCGGGGTGAGGGGTGGAGGAGGGGCAGGGGCAGTCAAAGATCTGTGCAGATTTGTACTGCAAAGTTAATTATTATTGCTTATAAAGGCCCTTAAATGCTACCAGCTTAAATGTTCATTAATATGGGTGTGGTTAGATACATTATGGTAATTATATATAGTCATTATAAATAATTTTTAGAAGAATAATGATGTGAAAAGATACTATTTGTTAGAAAAAAACTGTAGGTTTTAGTATTAGTTGTGGTTATGTGCGTTTATTAATGATTCTTTTTGTTTTCTAGTAAATAACAGATCTAGTGGAAGTGATCTTTCCTAACACATTTTTGCCATAATTGCTTTAAGTTTAGGATCTTTGAAAGATGTTTTTCAAACTTTAAGACATTTTAGTTCATTTTAAAGTGTAAATGTTCATTCACTGTCAGTTAAGTTTTAATTTTTGTAACACATCAGAGAGTACAAACAGCTTTCTTGGTGTGTGGCCTCTCTAGTCTGTGCTGAAGAGCACAGTATGTAGTAGAGTAGCTTATACTCCCCGAGTGCCCAGGAGGCTGTGGTTTTTCATCTGTGTATTTTGCAGAGGGCTTGAAGAGTTAATAAAGTGTGCTGTTTAAGAGAGTGTGTTTAAGAGAGTGTTAAGGGAGTGTAATTATACATTATTTTGTAAAACTAATTTTTAAAAATTGTAAGTGATGTGATTTTAGTTATACCAGATGTATAAAGGTTCGTAATCCTTACAATTGAGGCTCAGGATATAAGAAAGACTGTTATCCAGTGTTTCTTTTACTTTCTCCCTTTCTCTCCAGGTGGGTCCTATGTGTATGAACTCAGTGCAGTCCTCATACACAGAGGAGTGAGTGCTTATTCTGGCCATTACATCGCCCACGTGAAAGATCCACAGTCTGGTGAATGGTATAAGTTTAATGATGAAGACATAGAAAAGATGGAGGGAAAGAAATTGCAACTAGGGATTGAGGAAGATCTAGGTAAAACCTTTAAGTTGTGAGTGCCCTTTTAAAATATAAATTTATTTTACTAGAAATATTTGTGATGCATTATTATGGCTCAAGATTGTTACGTTGTGGACTGTCAAGGATATTTGCATTTCTTAAACACGTGTAAAATCATCTTGTATTAGCAATGTTTGTTTTTTTGTTTTGTATTCTTTTTCGAGTCAGGGTCTTACTCTGTTACCCAGGCTGGAACGCAGTGGTACAATCACGGCTCACTGCAGCCTCAACCTCCTAGGCTCACGTGATCCTCCCACCTCAGCCTTACTTGTAGCTGGGCCTACAGATGTTTGCCACCACACCTGGCAAAATTTTTTTTGTTTGTTTTTTGAAACAGTCTTAACTCTGTCACCCAGGCTGGGGTGCAGTAACACGATCTCAGCTCACTGTTACCTCTGCCTCCTGGGTTCAAGCAGTTCTCATGACTCAGCCTCCTGAGTAGCTGGGATTGTAGACATGTGCCACAATGCTCTGCTAATGGTTTTTCTTAGCGGAGTTTTGCTCCTGTTGCCTTCTTGCCCAGGCAGGAGTGCAATGGCAAGATCTCGACTCACTGCAACCTCTGCGTCCTGAGTTTAAGTGATTCTCATGCCTCAGCCTCCCAAGTAACTGGGATTACAGGCATGTGTCACTATGTCTTTGAACAACTATTTTTAAAATCTAACAAATTTCATCATAAATTTTAAGTATCTCCAAATGCTGTAATTTATGACAGATTATAAATATTAAAACTTAATTTGTAACATCACTCTTATAAGAATGTCCAGATGACATTAAATAGCATAGAGATTGGATATCCACCACCATCCTTTTCAAGGATACCCGAAAACATCTTGTTTTATAGTAGACATTTTTAACAATTCCACTTTCTTCTGCACCAGTATTTTCATTACGTTTACCCTACAGAATTTTATTCTCATAGAATATACTAATTTTTTGTGATTATAAAGCTCTAAATAGTTAAAAAGTACTTCTGGATAGAGTGGTGTTTTTAAAATTATGAATATTACTACTTAATTGATAAAACTCATAAAAGTATGTTATAAATTTTATTAAACAGTAAAATTTTACTGTAAATATATATATATATATTTTTGGTAAATATATCTTTATGTGATAGGTAAGACCCTCATCTGTCACTGAGAGGTTGTATCTTTCTTTTGTGACATGGGAATCAAATGATTGTGAAAGAGAGGTAGAAAAACCATCATGGGACTTCAGTGTTGAGGCAGATCCATTTTAGGAAAGAACCTGGTGAATTGAGGATCTGAAAACTGGATTTCCTTAGAACTACCCATAACCTCGTTTTTTCTTTTCTTTATTTTTTGAGACAGAGTTTCATTCTTGTTGCCCAAGCTGGAGTGCAATGGTGCGATCTTGGCTCACTGCAACCTCTGCCTCCCAGGTTCAAGTGATTCTCCTGCCTCAGCCTCCCAAGTAACTGAGATTACAGGCCTGCACCACCATGCCTGGCTGATTTTTTGTATTTTTAGTAGAGACCGGGTTTCTCCATGTTGGTCAGGCTGGTCTCAAACTCCTGACGTCAGGTGATCCGCCTGCCTTGGTCTCCCAAAGTGTTGGGATTACAAGCATGAGCCACTGCATCTGGCCCCTCTTTTTTTCTTTTTGAGACGGAGTCTCACTCTGTCAGTCAAACTTTAGTGCAGTGGCATGATCTTAGCCCCCTACAACCTCTGCCTCCTGGGTTCCAGTGCTTCTCCTGCGTCAGCCTTTTGAGTAGCTAGGATTACAGATGCACACCACTATGCCTGGCTAATTTTTTGTATTTTTAATAGAGATGAGATTTCATCATGTTGGTCAGGCTAGATTCGAATTCCTGACCTCAAGTGATCTGCCTCCATAACCTCTTGGAAAGTTACCTGGAACACTGAAACCCAATTGGAAAATCATTTTCATGTGCTATAGTTGCCATCTGAAATACTTCATGTTTTCCACTTGCTGTTTACTTCATAGAGATTGGTGGCTAATGTTTCTGCTTGTTAGCATTTCATTCTTTTTTCCTTTTTTTTGAGACTGAATCTCACTCTGTTACCCAGACTGGAGTACAATGGCGTGATCTCAGCTCACTGCAACTTCCGCTTCCTAGGTTCAAGTGATTCTCATGCCTCAGCCTCCTGAGTAGTTGGGATTACAAGCACACACCACCATACCGAGTTAATGTTTGTATTTTTAGTAGAGATGGATTTTCATTATGTTGGCCAGGATGGTCTTGATCTCTTGACCTCGTGATCTGCCCGGCTCTGTCTCCCAAAGTGTTGGGATTACAGGTGTGAGCCACCGTGGCCAGCTGAAAATATTTTTATTTTTAATGATTACTTGGTGTACAAGTATTTGTTTTAATGTTGTTTTTTAATAAAAGTATATATAAAATGTATATGTACAGTTTGAAAAATAAAAGCTCAGTAATCATTTTAGTAAACAGAAGTTCTTCAATTTAGTCAAAATAATAAAAATAAACCTAAATTTAATTGCCCTAAGAAATAGTATATTTTCTTTTCTTTTTTTTTGAGATGGAGTTTCACTCTTATCTGCCAGGCTGGAATGTAATGGCATGATCTCTGCTCACTGTAACCTCTGCCTCCTGGGTTCAAGTGATTCTCCCCTTCTTAGTCTCCCTAGTAGCTAGAATTACAAGTGCACGTCACCACATCCTGCTACGTTTTGTATTTTTAGTAGAAACAAGGATTCACCATGTTGGCCAGGCCGGTCTTGAACTCCGGACTTTAGGTCATCCTCCTGCCTTGGCCTACCAAAGTGCTGAGATTACAGGCGGGAGTCAGCGCATCCAGCCTCAAATAACATGATTTTTAAAAGTGGAATGAAATGGGCCGGGCATGGTGGCTCATGCCTGTAATGCCAGCACTTTGGGGGGCTGAGGCAGTTGGATCACCTGAGGTCAGAAGTTCGAGACCAGCCTGGCCAACATGGTAAAAGCTCATATCTACTAAAACTATAAAAATTAGCCAGGGATCTATAATCCCAGCTACTCAGGAGGCTGAAGCAGGAGAATCACTTGAACCCAGGAGGCAGAGGTCGCAGTGAACCAAGATTGTGCCATTGTACTTTATCCTGGTGACAGAGGGAGACTCTGCCTCAAAAAAAAAAAAAAAAAAAAAGGATTAAAATATTTCCAAAAGAGTTGAAGTCCCATGTTCCCTTCAGTGATTGCATCAGTCTCGATTTTTGTGTATCTATTTATTTTTTTTCAGACAGAATTTCACTCTTTCCCCCAGGCAGGAGTGCAGTGGCACACTGCAACCTCTGCCTCCAGGGTTCGAGCATTTCCTGCCTCAGCTTCCCGAGTAACTGGGATTACAGGCAAGTGCCACCATTCCCAGCTACTTTTTGCTACTTTTTGTATTTTTAGTAGAGACGGTGTTTTACCATGCTGTCCAGGTGTGAGCCACCGTGCCTGGCCTATTTTTATTTTTAAATTTATTTTAATTTAACTTTTTTCTTTTCCAAGACAGAGTCTCACTCTGTCACCCAGGCTGGAGTGCAGCGGCACGATCTCGGCTCACTGCAATTTCCGCCTCCTGGGTTCAATCAAGTGTCTCGCGTCAGCCTCCCAAGTAGTTGGACTACAGGTGTGCATCACCACGCCCAGCTAATTTTTTGTATTATTAGTAGAGACAGGATTTCTCCATGTTGACCAGGCTGGTCTTGAACCCCTGGCCTCAAGTGATCTGCCCATCATGGCCTCCTAAAGTGCTGTTATTACAAGCACGAGCCACTGTGCCCTGCTTCAGTTAATTTTTATAATTAAGCTTAACATTAAAATCAACTTATAGCAAGAGTGATTTTTTTGTTGTTCTAGGTTTGTTCCCTAGAAAAATGTATTTTCTTTTCATCTTTTGAAAATGGAATGTGGTAGGCAGTAGGGGTAGTAAACTTTTTTAAATATTAAAAGCTAAAGAGCCTGTCAAATTTGTATGGCCTTTGAGTGTTTTAGATTTGTGTTAATGTGTCTTGGGTGTATATTTTGGAAATTGTTTTCTATAGCCCCACTAAAGAATGAACGAACTCTGTGCATTTAAGTTAAGGTACCATTTGATTTCTCTATCTCAGCAGAACCTTCTAAGTCTCAGACACGTAAACCCAAGTGTGGCAAAGGAACTCATTGCTCTCGAAATGCATATATGTTGGTTTATAGACTGCAAACTCAAGAAAAGCCCAACACTACTGTTCAAGTTCCAGGTAAGGCAGTTTTCCTGGATTATATCAGGCAAATGTTTTAGAGTGCCATACTCAAAAATTAATGATAAGGAATTGATTGCTTTTATTTATTATGATAAATTGATTCCATATGATAAATGTTGGTGAAAGTAAATATTAATCACATAAATACTTTTAAGAAATGAGCTTCTGAAATAAAGCAATGCAATTATGAAAAAATGGGAAAGTAATCAAGACATGTTTAAAGTATAATTTGGTTTTATTTTGTTCAGTTTATAGAGTATTTGTGAATTTTATTCAATTATTTATGGATTTTCTACACTTCCTAATAAAAAGGTAGCGTTGCTGCTGCCCTGAAGACAATCTTAGTCATTTTACTCAGCAGTTTTCTGAGCTTGGTGGTATCATCTGTTCTAAAGTGGTGATTTTGAGCCATTTGATTTTTCTGGGAGGCTGATGTCATGGAGAGCTAGGTGAGGGGAATCCATTTTGTATTCCAGTGGCTGTCTTCAGTGTTATTTCTGCCTTCAGATTGGAGGTTTCTAGCAGACAGGAAAACCATAGTTGGAATTTTTGCCAATGTTTTAATCAGTATTTAATATAATTTAGAGATTAGCATGATTCACTATATTTGAATACAAGGATAAGTTGTTTTTTGTCTTTCTGTTTAAATAGCCTTTCTTCAAGAGCTGGTAGATCGGGATAATTCCAAATTTGAGGAGTGGTGTATTGAAATGGCTGAGATGCGTAAGCAAAGTGTGGATAAAGGAAAAGCAAAACACGAAGAGGTTAAGGAGCTGTACCAAAGGTTACCTGCTGGAGCTGGTCTGTAAGATATTCTGGGACAGCACTGTTGCCATTGAGTGCCTTGTTTTTTTGTATTCACAAATGTATATGAAGAAACTTGCTCAAACTTAACTCTTTCTAATAACCCACTAAAACCAGCTTAAACAGTCTAAAAGTACTTTGTAAACCAACAGTAACTTGTTGTGTAGCATACTATATTATTTCATTACTTTGTACTTTTAAAAATGGGAAGCTGTTAATAAATTATAACATTTAGGTCAGCACTCTGCATCCATGAGTATTGTAGATATTTATATTTTGTGAGATACTGACTTGTTTAAGAAAAATCCAATTGGATTACTATGGAAAAAGCAACTTGCCTATTCTGTTTCTTTGGATACTTTGTGACCTGACAGTATTAACAGACATTCTGTTATATGAGTACAGTTTTTTTTAATACTATTAGATTAAATTGAAATTTAATATCAAATATTATGCTGAGAGTAGAAAAGCTTTCTGCTGACCCCTGATTTCTTAGAATTATCCTAACATAATCCAGTTTATCCCTTTTCTGTGTATGTTTATTCAGGTTTACCTGATATCTCAAAATGAAACCAAATTAAGTCTTTTTAAAGGCTGATGTGCCATTTGTATTAAGTTATTTTTGTCATTTCAAAGACATGAATTCCCAAGCCTAACTCCTACTTAAGGGAGACAATTTAGTCCTTACTTTAGAAAATAAATACTTAAGCATAATTGTACTTGTGGTTTGTCTTTTTAATATCTTAATTTTCCATTACTAGTATAACTTAAAATGTAAACCTAAATTGCTGAGTCCATAAGAATAGATTTTAACTGAATTTTAATTTGATTCTGACCCTTCTTTGTTACTTTAATTCTGTCCAAGGGTTGGCATTATCAGTTAACCTGACCTTAATTTAACTGGAAATGATTTGGAAATGAACCCATGATTTAAATCTCTAAATTTATAGGTCTTTGTTCAAAGATGTCAGGACTTCTGACAAAGATGTCAGAAATCTATTTTCCGAACTTTATTCACGGTTTCCTGTGTCCACTGGACAAGAGAAAGGGACTTAACTGGGTCTAAAGTGAAATACTCATTTGAACCACTCTTTAGAACTACAGAGTTCAAAGATGTTATATGTCAAGTTAGCACTGTGCTTCCTTTGGATGTTTTCATTCAGCATATAAGAACCTTATGTTCTTAGAATATTTCTCTGGGTTATTTATACTTTTACCAATTATGAGCTATATAATTATTTTCCATTTGCAGTAAACTTATATTGTAGAAAATCCACATTCTAAAATTATGTAGAATCTCAAAGTTAATAAGCATGGTTTTGTGCTGGCAAGAGAAATCTTTTGTTATACATTTTCTAAATCTTATTTTTGTGTGTGAACGTATCTAAAGAAAGATCACTTATCCTAAAATCTAAGCCTCACTAGAAATGTGGTTCTGGCCCTTTTTATTTCCATGAAATATACTTAAATTATCTCTAGGTAAAATGTTTCAAATGGTTTTGATGCTGCAATTATTCTAGACTTTATAACTTTCCAAAGAAAATGTGTCATGTTCAAAATCCACTTTTTTTTTTTTTTAATTAAGAAGAACTTTGAACCAAAATGTACATTTCCTTGTGTACAATCAACTCCTCATTTGGAGTTGATTATATCCATGGCCTTTGGAAGGCAATGTTTGTAGTTTACTGAATCACAAATACTAGGGATATATTAGAGGGGCCTACTCAGAGTCTTTTTCTAGTGCAGAAACATCTGTAGCGTAAACTTTGCCACAAGCAAAATCTGCCTTAACTATGAGACTTGTGCTCCACTTGTATTCTCAGGCAAGCTCTTGGCAGAGACCAGTGCAACTCTTTATGATGATAGACTGAAAATGGAAAGAAAGACTTCTGTGACCATATTCACTCTTCCTTCATGGAGCCCACAGCGCAGAGCACTAAAATGAAATCTGGAAAACTTGCTGAGTTAGTAATAAGCATGGTATTAGGTTAGAATTATAGGCCTATTCTCTGCTTTCTTTCTTCCTCCTCTTACTATAAAACCATACATAGTTTTTCTAACCATCATATCTTTCATTAAATTTATATTGAGCAATTCAAAAACCAAAAGAGCATGCTTCCCTTGGAAGTTTTCTGTGAGATTGGAAAACGTTGTCTTGAACTAACTGCCTTTGAGTAACATTGTTGCTGGACAGTCAGGGTCACAGTCACCCTAGGCTTTGAATTCCGGCAGACATCCCTGGCAAGGAGGTCATTGTGCATTTTTAGCTTTCCTAGATTCTTTTCATTGTGATGGCCAGGATTCTTAGGGTTTATTCTTTCAGTTAGCAATAACAGATACTGCCCTCTGTCCACTCCTCCCCAGCTGCTGGCGAAACTAGAATACTGAGTGAATTTTTCTTGAATGTTGCTCTTTATCACAATCCTGTTTTTTTCTCCTTTGATAGCCTTCATATTACTCACCATTTTAACCTATGTGACTGTCCTTGGGAAAAGATTAGAGAATGCTAAGACTTTCATTTTGCTCTTAGAAAGGGATCATTTATCTTTGCATTTCCCAGATACCCAGTGTACTCCGTCCCTGGCAGATTAAGCTTGATAAATGGCAAATAAAGTCGAGAGGCCTTTGAGTAATTACTCATACCATGATATGCTGTAAAGTGCTACAGCTGTGTTACATCTACTGCATCTTAAGGTCTCTTTTTGAGACAGAGTTTCACTCTTGTTGCCTAAGCTTGAATGCAGTGGCGCAATCTCAGCTCACCCCAGCCTCTGCTGGGATTACAGGCATGCGCCACCATGCCCAGCTAAATTTGTAATTTTAGTAGATACGGGGTTTCTCCATGTTGGTCAGGCTGGTCTCAGCTCCTGACTTGAGGTGATCTACCCTCCTCCACCTCCCAAAGGATTACAGGCATGAGCCACAGTTCCCGGCCAAGGTCTCCTCTCTTATATATTAAGATTATGTAAATGTATAATTAACTTTTCCATACCTCTTTTCTTCCAAAAAGCTCAGGGTGCTTCACATAGCTTATCTTTTATACTCAACAACATCCCTGTGAGGTAGGTAGAAGGCAGGTATTATTACCTTCATTTTACAAATAAAAGCCTTGAAGCAAAGAGAGTTTGAGTGACTTGCTCAGGTTCATTTTCTTGGTGGCAGAACTTGGATTAGACCGTGGCCTGGACTCACAGTCTTATGCTCTTCCTCTGCAGCCGCATTCAAGTTGACCAGTCAGAAGGTTCTTAGTTGATGTATAGTGCCAAATTTTGTTTTTGTACAAATTGAAATGGTTTACTGTAAAATTAAAATGGGAGTTAGTTTTCTAGACATGTAACTCTCTGGGGAGTATAAAACTGGTCACAATGGGCTTTGCGTTGCAGTATCTATCCCTCAGATCTCATCAGAAGGAGTATATAATACAAAAATATAAATTCAACCTCTGTATGTTTTCTTCTATGTTTTATGCTGGGACTCACTGGAGATCTTTGTAAGTAATCAAAGCTGGCCCTTTATCTTTGATTTTGGCTTTTAGGGAACTCTGGGACTTCCTTTGCCCAAATTAAAGCTCATTTTGAGGTGTGGTTTTGTCTTAGTTTTTGCAACTTCAAAATTGATGATAACTCAGTTCTAGTGTACTTTATCTTGGAACTTGTTTAAAATAGGTTACTTTCTTGAAATAATAATATAATGAATAGATCATGACATGGATGTGTGGGGGAGATTAAATACCTTTTCAAAATTGCTATCAGTATTATCTTGAATGAAGAAAGATCAGTGGTTAAAAGGGGCTTCTGAAGTGTGGTCATAGCTGGTGAGGTTAATTTCTAACTTCGAGCTCAGTTTGGCTTCTCATTTTAATTTTCACATGTATATCACATATGTGTGGGAAGTACTCACAAAAAATAATTTATGAAATAAACGTAGTAGGGCAAGAGGTTGTGCGATATGTGAGGTAGTAATGGAGCATGACATGTAGTCAACACACATGGGTGCCTTGATCAAAGCTCTCCTGTGCTATCAAGCAAGACTCTCTGTGGATGCCTCTTGTAGAATGTGGTTAATAATACCAGCCGATCTCATAGGGCACTGTGCAGACTCAGCATTGAACTCAGAGGAGTGGCACTTAACTGGAGCTTTGTGTCATACTAATCACACATCTTCCCCCACACAACGATTCTTCTGATTCTGCTAACTCTGGACAGAGTTTGCATTGTCTTTTGAGAAAAATGAATGTATCACTTAGTCAAAAAACTGTAAAAATACATAGGCTCTTTCCGATGCTTGCTTTCTCAGAGCCCTATGAGTTTGTCTCTCTGGAATGGCTGCAAAAGTGGTTGGATGAATCAACACCTACCAAACCCATTGATAATCACGCTTGCCTGTGTTCCCATGACAAACTTCACCCAGATAAAATATCGATTATGAAGAGGATATCTGAATATGCAGCTGACATTTTCTATAGTAGATATGGAGGAGGTCCAAGACTAACTGGTAATTCAAGATGTCCTCTTTGTTTAAAAAACAGCAGCTCATTAAATCTTCATCTTATGGTTTTTTGAGTGTGATATGATGATTTGACCCCAACTATTTAGATCAAATGTTCCTTATACTTTGCAAAAAGGATTTGCTAAATAAAGTAGAAGTTAAGCAACTGATGCTATTCTTAAGAGGGTTGAGGTTCTAAGGTAGGGGGGAGTGAATGTAGTTTGGGTTTTTTTTGGTTTGTTTTTTGTTTTATTTTGTTAAACCCTGTGAAAGCAGACAAAATAGGGCCCTTTTGAGAAAATTGTCTGGTGGTAGTTTGTTACTCTGGATAATACTGTTTAAGGTACTCAAGCTCTTGTCTGGTTAATTGCACGTTTGTACCTCCATATTATAGTGACTTGTCCTTTTTGTTTTTGTTTTTTTAAATTTGAGACCAAGTCTTGCTCTGTCACCCAGGCTAGAGTGCAGTGGCGTGATCTCAGCTTACTGCAGCCTCTGCCTCCTGGGTTGTGATTTGTGAGGTAATAATGTGATTCTTGATTAATCTCCCGGGTAGCTGAGATTACAGGCGTGCACCACCACGCCTGGCTAGTTTTTGTATTTTTAGTTGAGACAGGGTTTCACTGTGTCGGCCAGGCTGGCAGCCACTGTACCTGCCTCTCTTCTTAATTCACAATTGATAAACCATGCAATGGGAAGAGCTTTCACATTTTAGATGATTCCTAAAACTTCTGTGTTTTAAACCAGGCCCTTCATTTTTCTTTTCCCATTAGTGTGCTTTTACCTGAAGGTCATGATTTATAATTATCCACTATATTTACTCCCCTCACCTAGAACCTTAGTTATTTGATTATCAGCTCATAAAACTTGGATGTAACCCTTGGCAGATACTGTACTTAGGTACTTTTAGCATAATATAACTTTCTGTCTGTCATTGTTCTTTCTTTATTCAGATAACAATATTGCTATCTTGGTATCTAATTGTCTTAGTAAAATAATTTAGGGCATACATCAATTTGCTATATTGCCAAAATCTGTGACTTTGATTTAGAAGGTGTCTGTGTTTGTGAAGTGCCGAAAACATTTTCCTAACAGGAAATCTGTTTGAATGAAATATATTTCCTTTCATTCTTTCTTACCTGTAGTGAAAGCCCTGTGTAAGGAATGTGTAGTAGAACGTTGTCGCGTATTACGTCTGAAGAACCAACTAAATGAAGATTATAAAACTGTTAATAATCTGCTAAAAGTAGCAGTAAAAGGGTATGTTGCACAGTGGACATTGTTTATGATAAACTAAGAAATTTTTAAGCGGTCATAACCAAGCAGCTCACTATTTATTAAAAATAGGCTGTTGGGATTTTTAGAAGGATGATAAAGTGGATGGCAGGGCCAGATCAAAAGTAAATTTTGCAATGACTGCCCCTGTGACAACGATAAAGAAAGCTGAGTCAGGTAGCCTTTGCCACTGTATTCCATCCTGCCATTTGATTGGTCTGATTGGCATGAATGTAGGAAAAGCAGGATAATATTTAGAATGGAAACAAAACATTAGATCCCTGCAGTTCAATAGTGAACAGTGAAAATGATCAAAAGTAGGAAGTAGGTTAAAAACAATTACATGCACAGTAGCTGATTTTGAGTGTTTGTAATTTACTTTTGTTGATGTTGTTCTTTTGAGATGGAGTTTTGTTCTTGTTGCCCAGGCTGGAGTGCAATGGCATAATCACAGCTCACTGCAACCTCCACCTCCCTGGTTCAAGCAATTCTGCTGCCCCAGCCTCCTGAGTAGCTGGGGTTACAGGCACGTGCCACCATGCCCGGCTAATTTTTGTATTTTTAGAGTAGAGGTGGGATTTCTCCATGTTGGTCATGCTGATCTTGAACTCCTGGCCTCAGGTGATCCGCCCGCCTTGACTGCCCAAAGTGCTGGGATTACAGGCCTGAGCCACTGCACCCGGCCAGTTGTTGTTTTTACAGGGAAAGAAGGTAGGACCCCGTTTGGAAATGTTACTCGTAGGCTCAAATCCACTGCCCAGAATGGTCAGAAGCACTTCCCTAAGTTTCTTTTTCCCTGGAGGGATAGGCTAAGTAAAGCACATAACATTATCACTTCTCCCTTCCAAAATACAGCTGTAGGTTTCTTCATTTGTTCAGGATCCAGTGTCTCAATAATTATGAAGAAAAAGGAAAAAAAAAGGAAATGTTACTTGTATGGTTTAACATTCTCTCTTCCACAGCAACAACGGATTTTGGGTGGGGAAGTCTTCTTTGCGGAGTTGGCGCCAGCTAGCTCTTGAACAGCTAGATGAGCAAGACGGTGATGCAGAACAAAGCAATGGAAAGATGAACGGCAGCACCTTAAATAAAGGTAATGCTTTGAACCTGTGTGTAGATCATTGTGAAATTGTGATGAAAGTGTAAGTTGCTCATTCCTGTAGTCCCAGCTATGTGGGAGGCTCAGGTGGGCAGATCACTTGAGCCCAGTAGTTCAAGGCTCCAGTGAGTTAATGCTAGCTCCACTGCAGTCCGGCCTGGGTAACAGAGTGTGACCCTGTTTCTCTCTCTCTCTCTCTTTTTAAATTTTTTCTGGCATCTTGCATTGGAGAAACCCTGTTTCTCCAAAAAACAAATTTTAGGCCGAGTGCAGTGGCTCACGCCTGTAATCCCAGCACTTCCGGAGACCGAGGCAGGTCAGTCACTTGAGGTCAAGAGTTCAGGACCAGCCTGAGCAACATGGTGAAACCTCGTCTCTACTACAAATACAAAAATAATTAGCCAGGGGTGGTCACCTCAGGTGATCTACCTGCACACCTGTGATCCCAGCTACTTGGGAGACTGAGGCAAGAGAATCGCTTGAACCCAGGAGTTGTATACGTTTCACGAGCCGAGGTTGCGCAGTGTGAGATTCTGTCTCCAAAAAAAAAATTTGGTAAAATTGGTTTAGTACCCATCCATGTAATGTTAAAGACAACTTTTATTAAACTATAAGCTTTCAAAAATAGCTCAGAGCAAATAAAAGATTTTTAAGCTATTGAAATTCAGCAAGGACTCAGCAACTCACCTGTAAAATTTTCCTTTATAACCTGTTATGCTTTGGGCTCAAGCTCTGTCTAGTTAATCACATGCAAAATGAATATTAATTCTGCTCTAGGCTGAGAGTTTAAAGAAAGGTTAAGTCTGCTGCACATTGGCATAGTATACTGTATGCTCAGTACATTTTGGTTTTGGATTATCTGCCACACTGCCTTTGTCAAGTAAATGAGCTTGTACTTCTTTATCTTTCATCAAGTAGAGAGGGCAGCTTTTGAATAGCTTTTTGCTTGTAAATTCTTCTGATTTTCATATGCTTTCAAATCAGAAATTAAGTTATTGTAAATTAAACACTAAATTTAATTTTATAATCAGTGCTTTGTAAGATGTCAAGGAAATTTATTACTTTAATGTTATTGACTTTTATTGAAATATTCTGTATTTTCTGCATTCAAGGATTTCATATCATTTAATTTTTTAATTTTTAATTTAATTTTATTTATTTGAGATGGAGTTTGGCTCTTTTTGTCCAGGCTAGAGTGCAGTGGTGCAATCTCTGCTCACTGCAATCTCTACCTCCCAGGTTCAAGCAATTCTTCTGCCTCAGCCTCCTGAGTAACTGGGATTACAGGCACACACCACTATGCCCAGCTAATTTTGAATTTTTAGTAGAGATGGGGTTTCACCATGTTGGCCAGGCTGGTCTTAAACTCCTGACCTCAAGTATTCCACCCGCCTTGACCTCCAAAATTGCTGGGTTTTTGGGCGAATGCAACTTTGCCCAGCCTTTTTTTTTTTTTTTTTTTTTTTTTTTTGAGATGGAGTCTCAGGCTGTTGCCCAAGCTGGAGTAGAGTGGTGTGATCTAGGCTCACTGCAACCTCCACCTCCCAGGTTCAAGCAATTCTGCCTCAGCCTCCCAAATAGCTGGGGATTATAGGTACAGATACCCGCCACCATGCCTGAATAATTTTTTATCTTTTTAGTAGAGATGGAGTTTCACTGTGTTGACCAGGTTGGTCTTGAACTCCTGACCTCAAGTGATCCGCCTGCCTTGGCCTCCCAAAGTGTTGAGATTACAGGCATGAGCTACCCCACCTAGCCAGTTTTTATTTCTTTTAAATTCTAGAGATGAGACCTCACTATGTTGCTCAGGCTCGCCTACAACTCCTGTGCTCAAGTGATCCTCCCACCTTGGCCTCCCAAAGTGCTGGGATTATAGGTGTGAGCCACTGCACCTGGCCCATTTCTATCATTTTATATTTTATTTAGTATTGATCTTCCCATATCACTACCTTACTTTTTGAGGAAACCAACCCACTCAGTATTAGTTTAAAACTCCGTGAGCTCTGATTGTTAACATTTTCAAACTTGAAGAGTTTTTACTTTTTTTTTTTTTTCTCTTGAATATGGAGTCTCATTCCATTGCCCAGGCTGAAGTGCAGTGGCCTGATCTTGGCTCACTGCAGCCTCTGCCCCCATGCAACCCCAACCCCGGTTCAAGTGATTTTCCTACCTTAGCCTTCCAAGTAGCTGGGATTGCAGGCATGCGCCACCACGCCTGGCTAATTTTGTATTTTAGTAGAGACGGGGTTTCACTATGTTGGCCAGGCTGGTCTTGAACTCCCTACCTCATGATCCACTTGCCTTGGCCTTCCAAAGTGTTTTCAGGTGTGAGCCACCATGCCCAGCCGAGTTTTTCCTTTTGATTGAAACATTTTATTGTGCTATATAATTCATGAACTTAACATCAATTTGAGTTTTATTGTCCTGTCATTTGAAAAACCATACTATAATTTTAATGGTATCGTGTGACTTAGTGGTAAGTATTTATTTACTGCTTTTTAAAGCCTCTTTATCTATCGGTGTCCCTTCATTTTTAGTAAAAGTGGGTGCCATAGGAGAAAGTGCCTTCATGTTGGCCTAGCTTAAAAATATTTTTCATGTTTCTTTCATAGTAATATGCCTCTATTCTCCTTTCCCTGTTAAAAAATTTCAAAAGCTTCAGGCAGCACAAATGTGACAGAGTAGGACTTCAAAGCCTTCCCACCAGATACAATCACTGTAAACAGTGGCTTTTTATAATGGAGCTCCTCATCAGTTCTACATCTCTCCCTGTCAAAACGTACAGCGTTTTTTAAAAAATTTTTTTTATTGACTGCATCTTATTTTGTGGATCCATTGTTTGTCTGATTCTATTTTAATTTTTTTACAATTAGTATATTCACACAGATGTAATGAGGGTTTTTTTGTGTACTGTACTTAACATCATTACAGAATTTTCAGATTATTTCTGAGAAATAAATTCCTAGAAATTGCTGGATCAGATAATTATAAATATTTATACTTGCCACATACTGACCTATACCGGTAAATCTTTTTCAGTATTTACATATTAGGGGGTTCATTTTTGCATGCTTTTGTCGACATAAAGAATGCATCAGTCACATCAGGTTTTTTTCGTTTTTGTTTTTTTTTGAGATGAAGTTTTGCTCTTGTTGCCCAGGTTGGAGTGCAATGGCTTAACGTTTTTCAAAATATTATTGAGGTTGACCATCTTCTTAGGTTTGAGAAGTGATTTGTATGTGTGACAAAGAAAAAGAGGAGACAGAATTATCCGGTCACGTTCTTCCTTTGCCCATTTTTAAATTTGACTTTCATGGGCGTTTTACTGTTGTTGGTGGTGGTTTGTTTTTGGTTTCTGTTTTTGTTTTGATACAGGATCTCTCTTTGTCACCCCACCTAGTGTGCAGCGGCACAATTGCAACTCAGTGCAGCCTCCACCTCATAGGCTCAAGCAGTCCTCTCACCTCAGCCTCCTGAGTAGCTGAGACCCCAGGCATGTGCCACCATGTCCAGATAATTTTTGTACTTTTTGTAGAGATTGGATTTCACCATGTTGCTCAGGCTGTCCTCAAATTCCTGGGCTCAGGCGATATGCCTGCCTTGTCTTCTCAAAGTGCTGGGATTATAAGCGTGAGCCACTGTCCGTGGCCTCTGTTTCAGTTTTTAAATGACTAGCAAATATTCTTTGTATGCATTAATTGTGGTAAAAATGTGTGAAATATTTAACCTGGAAAACCCATGGATAATTATTTTAATCTCCTGATACTTAAGGTTTCTTCATTTGATCCTGTTCCCAGTATATACAACTACATATTGATAGTGACACAGTGTAGAAAAGTAGGAAAAGCAGATATTGGAAGAGAAATATTAACAGGAAAAGCAAAATGTAATGGTCCCCCCTTATGCAAGATCTTACTTTTCATGGTTTCAGTCAACCTGCAGTGAACTGCAGTCTGAAAATATTACATGGAAACTTCCAGAAAACAATTCGTAGGTTTTAAATTGCACATTTTTCTGAGTGGCATGATGATACTGTATCTCATGCTGTCCTGCTTCATCCTGCCTGCGACGTGAATTTTCTGTGTGTCCAGCTTTTTCACGCTATACATGCTACTCACTGGTCACCTGGCAATCCTCTTGGTGATCAGATTGACTGTGGGAGTGCCTGTGTTCAAGTCACCCTTATTTTACTTAATAATGATCTTAAAGTGGAAGAGTGGTAATGTTGGCAATTCAGGTATGTCAGAAAGAAGCCATAAAGTGCTTCCTTTAAGTGGAAAGGTGGAAGTAAGTTCTTAACTTAAATAAGGAAAGAAAAAAAACTTGTATGCTGAGGTTGCTAAGGTCTACAGGAACAAATCTGTCTGTGAAATTGTTAAGAAGGAAAAAAAATTCATGCTAGTTTTGTTGTCATACTTCAAGCTGCAAGTTATGGCCACAGTGTGATAACTGCTTAATTAAGATGGAAAAGGCATTAAATTTGTGGGTGGAAGACATGAACAGAAATGTGCTAATGGATGTTTATTGAGTTTGGTAGTATGTGAGGTTTCAGGCATCCACTGGGGTCTTGGAACATATGTCCCCCACTGATCAGCGGGGACGACTATGTTTGATCTTAAAGGTTAAGTCCTTATTTCATTTGCCTTTAAAGCTTTGTGTTCACTCCCTAAAAGTGTGGGTAGGTGAAAATGCCATGCCACGCCATGACATGTAGATGATTAACTTGGTTTATGACACAGTATTCTCAATACCTTAACTAGAATTAATAGAAGAATTCCATTTTTTGAATTTAAAAAGGCACATTTTCTTGCATAACCTAAATCTTTAAAAGTTAACTGTCATTGAGATGTTCCTGTTTCCTTTTAAGGGAAAGAAATATAACACTTTCTAGCAGAACTGTGTAGGAACCACTTGGGTCTAATTTTCAGAGTTTTAAAGTTTTCTTTGTTCCAAATTGTGCAGCGTAGTATATCTGCTACTTTGAAGTTTAAGTACAGTAACCACAGATATCATTTGTATTTCTTTTGATTAGATGAATCAAAGGAAGAAAGAAAAGAAGAAGAGGAGGAATTAAATTTTAATGAAGACATTCTGTGTCCACATGGTAAGCTAGAAGCATAAATGAGTTATGTTTTATTATCCTTTTTTACTTTTAGCTTCTACTGCCTGGCTTTCATGCCAATGTCTCTCACATCTTACCTGGGGAAAAAGTTTTTTTAAATAGAATTTCCCCATATTTAGAGAAAATCTTTGGAGAAGAAACTTCTTGTCACTTGTCCCATTGAAGTACTTCTGAATTTGACGTATTGAATTTCAGTTGTTTCCCATGACTGTAATTGTCCAAGTTAAACACTTTGAAAATAGTGCTTATATGTTTCTTCTTCATCTTCCTAGAGCTATCTGTGGTTTTTTATTTATTTTATTTTATTTTTTTTATCTGTGCAACAAGGTCTTGCTCTGTCACTGTCCTTAGTGCAGCCTCAACCTCCTGGGCTCAACTGATCCTCCTGCCTCGGGCTCCTGAGTAGCTGGAACCATAGGCATACACTGTCACACCCAGCTAATTTTTAAATTGCCTCCCACCTTTGTCTCCCAAAGTGGTGGGATTATAGGCATGGGCCACTGGGCTCCACCTGGTTTCGTTTCTTGTTTGTGTGTTGACCAACTGCTGTGTACTATGTGCTAGATAGTCTTAACAGACGCTAAATTCTAAATCCTTATTTAATCCTATGTGTTCATGTGTTTTTTTACTTGTTCTTGGTGAATACTCTTAATAAGTAGCTTTTACAAGATGATCGTGCAAGGGATTCATATATTAGACACAATTTTCTATTCTAATAGCACTCTGAAAGTCAAGCAGATGTCTATTTCTCAAAGCTTTCTACTTAATCAGTTCCCCTTCCCACCTTCAGAAAATCTGAGCACTGAGTGCCATGGCTTGCACCTATAATCCCAGCTACTAGGGAGGCTTAGGTAGAAGGGTTGGTTGAGCCCATGATTTTGAGACCAGTCTGGGCAAACATAGCAAGACTCTGTCTCTAAAAAATATTAAGTGGGCTTGGTGGTATGTACCTGCAGTCCCGATTTCTCAAGAGGGTCATGTGAGAGGATCACTTGAGCCACAAGTTTGAGGATAGAGTGAGCTATGATCACCCCACTGCACTCTAGCCTGGATGAGAGTGCGGTACGCATCTCTTTAAAATAAAATCAATAGAATGATAAACATGACACACAAAAGTTGGCTTCATTTTGTTAATCCATGTTCATGTGGTTCATTTTGTTAACCTATGTTCATGTGTTTCTTGTTATGTGCTAATTTACTGCTAATATTTGGGATTCCTGTTGATCCTAATAAATTTCTAATTTTAGTTCTTTTATCGATTCAGTATGAGCCAGTGGATGATGTCTCATTCTTATCCCTGATGTATACAAGCACCCTTTTTTTTTTTTTTTTTTTTTTTTTTTTTTTTCCTGGAGCTGGAGTTTCACTCTTGC
The DNA here is from genome assembly GCA_963574635.1 of Cheracebus regulus. NCBI lineage: Eukaryota > Metazoa > Chordata > Mammalia > Primates > Pitheciidae > Cheracebus > Cheracebus regulus. The sequence goes on along the minus strand of CAUYQU010043670.1, from coordinate 29,053 downwards.
TGCCCAGGCTGGAGTGCAATGGTGTGATCTCGGCTCATGCAACCTCTGCCTCCTGGGTTCAAGTGATTCTCCTGCCTCAGCCTCCTGAGTAGTTGGGATTACAGGCATGCACCACCACAGCCAGCTAAGTTTTTGTATTTTTTAGTAGAGACTGGGTTTCACCATGTTGGTCATGTTGGTCCTGAACTCCTGACCTCGTGATCCACCTGCCTCGGCCTCCCAAAGTGCTGGGATTACAGGCGTGAGCCACTGCACCTAGCCCACAGTAGCACTTTTATGTGAAGTGCGCTTGATGACACTAGTGATGATTGTCACTAGAGTGGTACTCTGGATTATCTCCCTACACTATAGTTTGCTAGGTAAGTGGCATTTGCATTTATAGGCCACACAACTAGGAAGGGGCCATGCTGGGGTGTGCCTTTGGGTCTTGGTCTCTGTGAATCCTCAGTTCCTCTGTTCTTTCCATTGTATCACCCTGTCTATTGGTTGATCTTTTACACTACAGGTGCACAGCAGAGAAGGTGAACTGACTTCGTGAGTGCTAAATAGTTTGAGGAAATGAACAGGGGAAGGAAGTTTGGGTGAATAGCTAAAAGGAGGTGTTGTTTTCCAGTGATGCTCGAATATCACCTTTTCTAACCTTCACAGCATAGATGTGGACATAGGATCGGTGCCTCCACATTGACAGTTGAAGCATCTGAAAATACTGTTTCATGCTTGGTGCTACCCACTGGTTGAAACAGTGCTGGAACTTAGATTGTCCTCATGCTCCTCAGCTCACTAACCTTTACTCTTCCTGCCCACCTCTTACCACGTTATTCAGTAATGACAGTTTTGACTACAAAGCATGGCAAAGCTGAATGTCATTGCAGGACACATGCTGTACCCCACCCTATCAGAAATTGTACATAACAGGCCGGGTGCGGTGGCTCACACCTTTAATCCCAGCACTTTAGGAAGCCAAGGTGGGAGGGTCACTTGAGTCCAGGAATTTGAGACTAGCCTGGTCATCATGGCAAGACCCCATCTCTACAAAAATACCAAGAAATTAGCTCCGTTGCTTGAGCCCAGGAGATTGGGATTGCAGTGAGCTATGATCACACCATTACACTCCAGCCTGGGTGACAGAGTGAGTGAGATCCTGTCTCTAAAAATAAAAGGTTTTTTAAAAATTCTTTATTGTGATTTAATGGTGTTTGATGTGATTTAATGATGTTTCTAAAGTCTTGTATGTATTTGATATATCGCAGATTTTGTGTGAATTAATTATTGGATTATTCCATTGGAAGATTTACTATTGCAGAGTTCAGTATTTGTTGCAGATATTGTATACCAGCTTTATAAAGTAGATAGTATATGTATCAAGCTTTCTTATCTATTTTACTTTATATTCCTTTAAGTGATACTTTTGTTACTTTGTAACAAAATACTTTGTATTTTGTACTTATACTTTGTATTCCTTTAAGTGATGCCTTGATTATCTTGTTTATTACACCTAGTTTGCTTAGATGATGGGCTGTGTTTTGTTTTGTTATTTTGAAAGTACTTCTTGAGATGTCCTGAGGCCCAAATTCTTATATACAGTTTGAGCTAGATTTAGGGTGAGGGGTTGAGGGTTATTTATCCAGATTCTAAATTCATTGTTAACTAGATTTCTGTTTATACCAGAAGAATCTTTGGGTTTAGTGAGTTGAATCTCTCTTGACTGGTTTGATCTTGTTTTGGGAGGTATTGCTCATAGAATGGTTGTAGTTGATTGGCTTTCTCTTAAAATTTAAGAAATAACATTATTCATTGCAGGATACAAGTTTAATTTCTAACAATTTATACGTTACAGAGAAAAGAACAACCCAAATTTATTTAACTATTTTGAGGTCATAGACAATATTCAAGTATATTTATTTCATTATCATTAATTACATTAATATTAGCAAATAGTAATGATATATTAACTACTATGGTAATAATTTTTAGAATGATAGGAAATTAAATTTAGAAACTTGGCTAAGAAGTAAAATGAAGGACTATATTTATTACCAACTAGACTATGGTAAAATGACTATTTAATATTATTCTGATTTCAGAAATGAATTTGGGTTGTTCTTTCTTAATCATTTCAGAAACACTTATCCCACATAAAAGCCAGTCACTACCTGAAAGTTCCCCTACATGAAAATGAACTGTGCAGCCACAATGTCTGGGTCTCCTTTGTTCATTTCATAGTAAAGTATGTGTGTGCATTTGCATTACTGTTCCCTTAGAGCCACATGGGTTACACCACACACAATCTTTTTTTTAAATTTTAAAGCATAAAAAGGCAATCATTTAAATATTATAATTTCGATAGACTTCTTTCCAGATCAGGTCATGGAAATCTACCTTAATCTTTTTTATGGTTACATTGTATTTCACCATAAGGTCTTAATAAATTAAGGTTTGATAATCCAATTAACCTTTCTCTCTCTCTCTCTCTCTCTCTCTCTCTCTCTCTCTCTCTCTCTCTCTCTCTCTCTCTCTCTCTCTCTTTTTAAGATGGGGTTTCACCATGATGGCCAGGCTGGTCTTAAACTCCTGACCTCAGGTGATCCACCCACCTCGGCCTCCCAAAGTGCTAGGATTACAGGCGTGAGCCATCGTGCCCAGCCTTTTCTCTCATTTTTAAAAATAAATTCCCTAGTTGTTTCAGAGGATGGGCATGTTAGAATAAGTTTTCATAGACTCATGGGAAATTTAAATTAACAGTCTACCTAGAAAGAAAATACATGTTTACATTGTGACCTCATTTCTCTGGTAACAAGTTTACTAAAGCAAAATAATCCTTTGGGGGATTATTCAAAGCTCCAGAAGAGGTGAGGGGTAGAAGTTAAGTTGCATTTTGAAGTTTTACAAATTATTGGGACCATGGAACAGTGGATCATGCTTATAATTCCAGCATTCTTGGAGGCTACGGTAGGAGGATTGCATAAAACCAGAAGTTCGAGAGACTCCCTCTCTACAAAATAAAAATAAAATATTAGCCGGGCATGGTGGCTCATATGAGCCTGTTATCCCAGCTACTCAGGAGGCTAAGGCAGAAGGATTGCTTGAGCCCAGGAGGTTGAGGCTGGCATCGTGCCACTGCACTTGAGCCTGGGCAACAGAATGAGACTTTATTTTCTAATAATTTTTTTTAAAATTAAAAAAAACATTATGGGGTTTGAATGAGCTATAGACCTGGTTTTGTTTTCTTTTTTTTTTTTTTCCCCTGAGATGGAGTCTTGCTCTTCTCACCCAGGCTGGAGTACAATGGCAGGATCTCGGCTCACTGCAATGTCTACTTCCCAGGTTCAAGCAATTCTCCTGCCTCAGCCTCCCGAGTAGCTGGGATTACAGGCACCTTCCTCCATGCCCAGCTAATTTTTGTGTCTTTAGTAAAGACAGAGTTTCACCACGTTAGCCAGGCTGGTCTGAAACTCCTGACCTCGTGATCTGCTCACCTCAGCCTCCCAAAGTGCTGGGATTACAGGTGTGAGCCACTGCGCCCAGCCTCAGACTTGTTTTGTTTTTGTTTTTGTTTTTTGAGATGGAGTCGCTGTCTGTCACTCTGGCTGGAGTGCAGTGGTGCTTATCTTGGCTCACTGCAACCTTTGCATCCCAGTCTGAAGCGATCCTCCTGCCTCAGCCTCCCTAGTAGCTGGGACTACAGGCAAACACCACCATACCTGACTCATTTTGGTATTTTTAGTAGAGACAGGGTTTCACCATGTTGGCCAGGCTGGTCTGAAAGTCCTAACAAGTGATCCACCTCCCTTGGCCTCCCAAAGTGCTGGGGTTATAGGAGCAAGCCACTGTGCCTAGCCTATAGACCTGTTTTTGTATCCCAGTTCTATTACTTGCTAGTTGTACTCTCCCTGGTTATATTCATTTTTTGCTTTATTACTCTTAATAAATCTGTAGCTACCTTGCTAATGGGCGCAGAAACAAACATATAACTCGAGAAACTTAAAGATAGTTTTCTGGGTAATGACTGATATGGGTAGATAAGTGAAGCTCACTAATTTATCACTTAGGAACAGCTGTAACAATAGTAAATACAACCACAAGTGGCGCCAGAGAAGAAAGACCCTGGAAGAGTGGCAGTGACTAGTATTATTTTTATTGTCTCTGGGATTTTTGAAGATTGAAGGGGATCTTCAAAACAAATTGCAAATAGCAAACAAATTGGTGCTTGACTGGAGATGGTTTTCAGATTGAACAGTAGATTGCTTTATCTTCTGTTTGATAACTTAAGACGATGGTCCTGTGGTGGCTGGACACAGCTTTCAAATATTTTAATGCACTATGATTTCAAGATTAGTCAAATCAGAGACAATAAAGTCTGCAGGAAATGATAACCTTTGAGTGTGGGATAGGTGTAATTTCATTAAGTGGCTCCTGCCATGGCACAAAGGCCCCAGGACTCCTGGAATCCCATTTTTGGCTACTTCCTCCCTTGCTGGGCGAAAGATAGAAAATGCACGGTTTTAGCTTTGTACATTTCTTTTTATCTTGTGTTTTTTTTTCAACCACAGACCTAGATTCAGGACATAAAATTGAGGTTAATAGCTACCTCCTTTAGAATTAAAATGAAATTGGAAATTCACAAATTTTTGAAGACAGAGTGAGAAATACAGCACTTTTAACAAAGCAAGAAATGAACACCTATGGATTTTTGTTAAGTTTAAGAAATAGGAAATAGATAATGACTTTTTTCCAGCTATTTTTTTTAAATCAGATACATATATTTTTAATTCAGGTGAGTTATGTATATCTGAAAATGAAAGAAGACTTGTTTCTAAAGAGGCTTGGAACAAACTGCAGCAGTACTTTCCAAAGGCTCCTGAGTTTCCAAGTTACAAAGAGTGCTGTTCACAGTGCAAGGTACTGAACGCTACTGACATCTGGGGAAATGGCTTGACAGCTCCCTGGGTTGACTTCCCAGGGGAATTCAACTTCTGCAGGGGGTGGAGGGAGGAGGCAAGTCATGTGCTGTCAGCAGAAGACAGTTGATTGCTTCATTCTCTTTCAGATTTTAGAAAGAGAAGGGGAAGAAAATGAAGCCTTACATAAGATGATTGCAAACGAGCAAAAGACTTCTCTCCCAAATTTGTTCCAGGATAAAAACAGACCGTGTCTCAGTAACTGGCCAGAGGTATAATGATTCCCTCAAAGGAAAGAATGCATCTTTTCTTTTTAAGGCCCTTGCCAAGTTCCCAGTGAGCTATTTCAGAACAACCCAGAACTTCTCATATTCTCATTTGTTTAGTTATCTAACCAGGGGATTTACTCCAACCTGCTATTTTTTAGTAGAGGACTGTGTTTTCATTTTATTTATAAAACTTGAATAAGGATAACCAGTGTATTATAAAGAATTTGTGTTAAGAAGGCGGTGAATTGACGGATACTCTTTTGTGATTTTTGTGTTCTAGGATACGGATGTCCTCTATATCGTGTCTCAGTTCTTTGTAGAAGAGTGGCGGAAATTTGTTAGGTAGAAACAAAACATGTTTTATTTCCTTTATTGTTGTTATTTGGTTGACGCTGGTATTTTTTAAGATTTTTTGGGTTCTGTTTGTAGTACCCTTCATGGTTACTTTCACCAGCACACACTGAAAGCTTTCTTTTCTATTAAGTTAAATGAATAGTCCTAAGAAACACATGTAATTACTAATATTTTCTTAAATATATCTCTGATTTTGAAATAATTATTTAAAATCTTCTCTTTCATCATGCAGTAATTAGATATATTTCTCCTCCTTGTCTCATTTGAATAGAAAGCCTGCAAGATGCAGCCCTGTGTCATCTGTTGGGAACAGCGCTCTTTTGTGTCCCCATGGGGGTCTCATGTTTACATTTGCTTCCATGACCAAAGAAGATTCTAAACTGTGAGTTCCTTCTCTTCATGTGATTTTTTTTTTTGTTTTCTAAAGTTTTTGATGATTATTAAAGTATGTTTAGGAAATTTCTCATCTGACATAGTCTATTTTAAGAATTTAGTCCTTTGCTGAATTGTGGGGTTTTTTTCCCTTTTAAAAGAAAAAGACTACTTCTCCAGGAAAGACAAGAGACTGCCTGAGGCTATTTGTCTTTTTGCTCATTCCTTGTCCCTCTTGGAGACAACACAGCCACACTTTCTTCCCCCACCACCCCCGGCTGGTGACCAGCACTGTGACCTCTTTTCCAGAATCACAGAATCAACATGGTCTTGGTTGTAGGTTTTTTTCCTGCAGCTGCCAGGCGTCAGACAATTAAAGGAGGAGGATAGCAGGGTGGCAGAGCAAAGCCACTGCACTGGTCATCTGGAATCCTAGGGTTTTAGAACCAAAATTTTATTCCATGCTTTAAGTACTTTTAGAGGTGTTTGTTCGTCTGTGAATTTCTGCCTTGATGTTGCCAAAAATAATTATATAAGAGCATGTAGAATGCCTGCAACATTGTCAGAAAATCAGGAAAAGGAAATTGAAGGACATAAATAAAAATGCCCTTGGGGTTCAGCCAGAGTTTGATTATTCATATTTCAGTACTTTAACGTCATTTAAGGGAGTTCAGAGTTTATCTGTTCTTCCACATTTTCTCCCTACCTCTTTCTCTCCCTCTCTGCTTCCCTCCTTTGCTGTTGCTCTCTCACCCTCTGTCTTTCTTCTCTTCCCTCCCTCCCTTTCTTCCTGTCATTGTTATTGTTGCAAATGTCAGACTTTCAGGAAAATATCTGTACCAATAAACAAATGTGTGTTACCGGTCAATTTAAAAGTTAAATGGTTCAGATACGATCAAAGACCTCTCAGTGCTTATCCTTCTGTGGCTGCTTCTCTCTCTTTCTTGCTCTCTTCCTCTCGCAATAACCACTGTACTGAGTTAAAATTTATCTGTCTCGGAAAGTATTCCTTTAAAAAAAAAAAAAAAAAGCACATAATGTCTTGCATATTTAAAACTTTATATAAATGGCATCATACTGTATTTATGCTTCTGCAACTTATTTTACTCAATTACGTTTTTGAGATCTAACCATGTTGATTCATGTAATTCCAGTTCATTTAGTTTCACTGCTGTGGTAACATTCTTTTGTATGAAAAACTATTCTTTCTTCATGATATGTATCTTTTCCCTCTAATTCCTTTTGATTAAATATTAGTGTTAGTGGTTATGGTTTAGCAGAGTAATAGATTATGTTAATTCTCTTAATTTCCATGTGTCTTAAGGCATGTTGTGGTTTTTTTTGCACAGTATAGCTCTCATATGGCCCAGTGAGTGGCAAATGATACAAAAGCTCTTTGTTGTGGATCATGTAATTAAAATCACAAGAATTGAAGTGGGAGATGTAAATCCTTCAGAAACACAGTATATTTCTGAGCCTAGTAAGTTTTCATTTTGCTTTTGGTTTCTATAGTTAAGAGCTGCCATTTTAAGAAGAAAGGGTATGTCAGTGTTGTCTGCTTTAAAGTTAAAGATCCTGTGGTGGTCCAAACTCCCTAGGTGGAAACTCTCATTATAATCATCCTGTTATTTGTATGTTTATTTATGGACAGTAAACTTATTTCCTTATCATTTGCATGTAATAGAATATAACAGTTAATTGAAAATATTATTAATAGTTCCGGCCACCACACTAGCTCATACCTATAATCCTAGTACTTTGAGAGACTGAGGTGGAAGGATTGCTTAAGGCCAGGAGTTTGAGACCAGCCTGAGCAAGACCCCATCTCTACAAAATAATAAAAATGTAGCACACATCTATAGTCTGAGCTACTTGCTGGGAGGCTAAGTCAGTAGGAAAGCTTGAGCCCAGAAGTTTGAGGCTACAGTGAGCTATGATTACACCACTGCACCCCAGCCTGGGTGACACACCAAGACCTGGTCTCAAAAAAAGAAAATGTTATTAAGAGTTTAATGAATATACACTAGGAACTTTGATATATGTTTTTGTTATTTTTATTTTTTTTAAAGATGGGGTTTCACCATTATGGCCAGGCTGGTTTTGAACTCCTGACCTCAGGTGATCCACCCACCTCGGCCTCCCAAAGTGCTAGGATTACAGACGTGAGCCACCACGCCCGGCCTCTTTTTTTTTTTATTAGCCACAAGATTAGAAGATATATGTTCTTAGATCTTTGATTCTTTAACAATGATTCCTCAGCCACTTCTGTTTTCCCTTTTTGTTTTTTCCAAAGAACTCTGTCCAGAATGCAGAGAAGGCTTACTGTGTCAGCAGCAGAGGGACCTGCGCGAGTACACTCAAGCCACCATCTATGTCCATAAAGTTGTGGATAATAAAAAGGTACTGGTCCCTCTTGTGGCGATGAGTAGTAATGATCAAGCATGCTCTGACTCGATTTGCTCTTGTATTTGCACTAAGGGTCTGCCTAGGACTGCATTTTTGTTCCTTCAGAATGGTTTGGCATCAGAATTGAAATTGGACAACAATTGAAAACGAACAGTTATGTGATCGTATGAGAATTTAGTCTGTTATTAATTGATACATAGATATTTATTGAATGTCAGCTGTGTGCCAGGAATGGTCCCAGTGCTGGAGGTAACAGTGATAAAGAAGGCAGGTATAATACCTGCTTTCAAAATTATAGGTACCTAGTGAGTAAGATCAGGAATAAACTATAAATTCATATTATTTCACACAGAAATGATTGTTTTGAAGGAAATTTAGCAGGGTAAAGTGGAAGTTAGTGTTAGATAGGGGGATAGGAGAGGTGTCTTGGAGAAGAAATTGTTTTTACCTAAGCCCTAACTGTCAGGGATGCAGCCTTGGAAGTGTATTCCAGGCAAAGAATGCCAAGATCAAAAAGATAAGCCTATTGTGCTTATGCAGCAGAGTGAAAACCATTGCACCTGGAAGAGTGTTGTTCAATAGAGCTTTCTGTGGCAATGAATAGATTCTAGGTTCTGTATCTGTGCTGCACACTGCAGTAGTCACTGGCCATGTGTGGCTGTGGAGCATTTGATGTAGCTAGTGTGACTGAAGAATTTAGTTTTAGTTGATTTGAAGTTAAGTAGGTATATGTGGCTAATGGCTACCCTAGTGTGGCTGTTGCTGGTCTAGAATAAAGTTTATTCCAAGAAGGTATCATGATATGGAATGAGCGACCCATACTCTATTAGGTTTTATACATCATACCAAGGATTTGGTTTTATTTGCAGTGTAGCTATAAGCCCCTGGAGAGTTTGAAGCATGGCCATGATATGATCTGATTTATAGTTTAAAAGAAGTCACCCTGGCTACAGTGTTTGGAATTGCTGTGAGGGCGTAATGGGAAGAAGAGAGGCCAGTTAGAGCCTCTTGCACTGACCTGCAAGGATAGGTGAAATCAACTGGACGTGTTTGGGAAGTAGAGGTGTTAATACTTGCTTGGCTTGGATTTCCAAGCATTTTTATTATATTAGGGATGGCTCTTGGGTAGATCCTGACCCAGACCTCTAGATAGCTTAATAATTTAATTCCATGGTTTTGGGATTAAAGACAAAATGGAATACATTTAATTTAATGTTGGTTTTCAAACGCATTGTTTAGAAGAGTAACTTACAAATTATGCTCTGGAGGCTGAGGGTTCTGCTTTACAAGTTTAAACTGAGGCCTTCATTTCCTAATTTGCTGAGAAAATGAAGTTAATGAGTATAAATGTCTCTGTTTCTCTCTCTAGAATTTTCTTAAATCTTTTGTTCTCTAGTATAAAATACTATTCAATTTAGCTACAGTTTCATTGTTCAGTTTAATAGCAGTATTTCATAGTGTTCTGCAAGGGAGCACTTCTTCTGTCTTTCATTTTCTCAGTTCTTAAAGAGCATATGACTCCTGCCACCTGAATAGTTTGAGAACTTGAAAAGGCTTGGCAATCAGTATGCTCAGGAAGGTGTCAGGCACCTTCGAACTTCTGCGAAGTAACATCATTGTACAAGACTGATAATAATAACTGCTCTGCAGAGACCTCTTAAATGTATGGTGAGCACATTAAATGCTACAAGAATAAGTCATAGAAAAAACTAACATGTTAAAAGAGCATAGAAAACCAAGAAGGCTTGATTCTTCATCCACTCTCCAACCTATAGTCCTACCACGTTAAAAGTGTTCCTCCTCTTGATAAAGGTTGCCTGTCCCAGCCCCCACATCCTCCATAGCATGCCTTCCTAGGGTCTGACCTACTTCTCTTTGTTGTCCTGGCACATTCAGGTGATGAAGGATTCGGCTCCAGAGCTGAACGTGAGTAGTTCTGAAACAGAGGAGGACAAGGAAGAAGCTAAACCAGATGGAGAAAAAGATCCAGACTTTAATCAAGTACGAATTGAAGCTGCTTTTCATTGTTTTACTTTCTGCTGTTCTCATAGAGCAGCTACTCGAAGCCCCTGGGCATTTCTCTGTACACTATATGGAATATTCATTCTTAGCTCCCATCCTTGTCTTTCCTTTCTCTTTCCTTAGTTTTGGTGGCATGCTACAGCTCTCCTGATTTCTTATGAAAAGCCATGGACCACATGATTCCAGAATAAATATAGTTCTTCCTATTAAGTTAAAAAAGGCTAAAATACAATGTAATGATTAAATTTTTAGCTGAGAAAGAAGACTAAAACAAGACACATATCAAGGCTGGGCACGGTGTCTCACGCCTATAATCCCAGCAGTTTGGGAGGCCGAGGTGGGTGTATTGCCTGAGGTCAGGAGTTTGAGACCAGGCTGGCCAACATGGTAAAACCCTGTCTTTACTAAAAACACAAAAAATTAGCCAGGTGTGATGGCACATGCCTGTAATCCCAGCTGCTTGGGAGGCTGAGGCAGGAGAATTGCTTGAACCCAGGAAGCAGAGGTTGCAGTGAGCTGAGGTTGTGCCATTGCACTCCAGCCTGGGTAACAAAGCAAGACTCTGTCTCAAAACAAACAAACAAACAAGACACATATCTTGGTTTGTTGCTCAATCAGAATCTTTATGAAAAATTTATTTAACTCAGATACTGTCATTACAAATAGTAACCTTAATAATGGAGTATGTAAAGTCTCTAATTAAGATATTAATCAAATGATCAGATCAGCTGATGCATTAGTCCTTCATTTTTCATTGTAGCACACTTTAAATTCTTCTAAGATGAACTGTTTTCTGGGCTGGGTGTGGTGGCTTACACTTGAAATTGCAGCCCTTCAGGAGGCCGAGGAAGGAGGATCACTTGAGGCCAGGAGTTTAAGACCAGTTTGCCAACATAATGAGACCCCATCTCTATTTAAAAATTTAAAATAAAACTTAAAACTTCCATAAGCTAGATGTGGTGGCTCACACCTGAATCCCAGCATTTTGGGAGGCCGAGGCCGTCAGATCACCTGAGGTTGGGAATTCAAGACCAGCCTGGCCAACATGGCGAAACCCCAACTCTACTAAAAACACACACACACACACAAATAAAAAAAAAAGCTGGGTATGGTACCAGGTGCCTATAATCTCAGTTACTTGGAAGGCTGTGGTAGGAGAATCTCTTGGACCCAGGATGTGTGGGTTGCAGTGAGCCAAGATCACACCACTGCACTCCAGCCTGGATGACAGAGTGAGACACCATCTTTAAAAAACAAAAACAAAAACCTAAAACTACCGTAATAGAGTAACTCAGCATTTCCTAAAGCAAGCTCCACAGAATTCTATTCCCCAAGATAGGGATAAGTGTTTTACATACACATGCCTAGATAGACAAGACACCATAGCCAATGAGTTGGGAAAAGTGTTAACTAAGTTTAACACTTTTCTTTATTGCAAGACTTCTCAGGGCCTTTAACATTAATTTGGTATATGGCATTCCCCAACTTATTTTTCTCTTGGGTAATTACATGGGACATGTGTTCTGCAGCACACATTTTGAGAAATGGTATTCCATCTAACACCATAACTTTTTAAATAAATACGTTTCTAAAATGTAGATTCATTTTTAATGCTGTTTTTCATTGAGAGCTAAATTATCAAGTGTTCCCAACATTCTACAGAATGGATGGGAAGAACTAAGGTCAATGGTGGCCATCAGGTTTCCATAGCTGATCCTCTCTAGGGCAAATCTCACCACACATATACACACATACACACACACAGTCACAAAAGACAGCAAAACAAATATTTAAAGCCAAATCAGATGACAGTTCTGGAAGCTGTGGGATGTACCTGGAGGTTGTAGCAAGCTCGCTGCTGAACATGTTTCTGCGGCTGGACATCACTCTCCACCCCGAGAGACCTGACCTCTGTCCTTGAGGCACAGGTGTCAGGCATGGAAAACTGAACGGTAGCAAATGGATACCAATCAGAGGGAATTTCTTGGTCTGATCCAAGCTCTAATTTGTATGACAGACAATGGGGATGATCAAGACCTTGAGAAAAAAAAAATCAAATAGTCAAAGTATTTTAATGGCCATTGAACACTTCTCTTGAATATAAAAGGCACTCATCTCCTTAATAAGAAATTTGATTAGCACTGCAGCAGTGCAAATTTCATTTAAACAACATAACATGAAAATCTACAATTTTGCACTAACTAGGGGGAAGCTGTCTATAATTTTTAAGTACCAGCTTTAAAACAAGTATGACTTTATTACTGTTTTAACTAAGAATAGTAAAAGTTAAAAATAAAAAAATAAAAAATATATTACTAGATGCATGCACAGATAAACTCCTAAAAACATTTTCAATTAGAAATATTACTATTAATTAGATATATTACTATAATATTTAGTAGATTATATTAGTATATATTATACTATAATAATACAATTACTATGTTATACTAATACAATCTGCTAAATATTTATATTTAAAAATATTAATTACTATTAATGTTTAATTTATATTAAACAATATAGTAATTATTGTTAAACTTAATTAAGTTTTCCTTAATTAAAAGATAAAAGTAATATTTATATTAAACATAATTTGGCTACAATGTGCTCAAGACCTGTACAAGCCTCTTTTTCTTAGACTGAATAACATCTTATAATTATTTGTTTTCTTACTATGTATTTATAGATAACTCAAAAATAAACTTCAGCCCAAATTAAGTCATATTATTTTCAAATTCTTATTTTTAAAAGTTAACTTTTCAGAAAATGTTCCAGACCAAGAATTCCTTTTTCAGTGGAACAAATTATTTTTCCTACTGTAATTCTTACTCATCTTTCCAAAATACTTTGACTGGAACAGCTATACAGAGTAGAGATGGGCATATTGGCCTTTAATATTTTAATCTAATATTGATTTCCACTCAATTCAATTTGTCACTTATTGAGCATCTATGTTATGCCAGGCCAGGTTCAGTGCCAGATCCAGAGATATTGGATATACCCGAAGATTTTAGATGGGGGTCAGAGTGTGTGTGTGTGTGTGTGTGTGTGTGTGTGTGTGTGTTATAAGGAAATGAAAAATATTTTCATTGTAATCACTGTAGCAGCTTTACAAACATTCTGTGATTCTGTTGCATTGTTCATAGCATCTCCATATCCAATGTAGCTATAACTTACTTAAATAAATGTATGAAATAAGAGTAATTTCCAGAGGCAGATTAAATGACTGTAGCACTGACATAGCTAGAGAAAGGGCATTTCCATCTGAATATAGCTTTAGGCACAAAAACAAGAGTTTAAAGGATTTCACTTAATTCTTAAAAGATAAACTGCCTTTCCTTCCATAAATCTGTTTCCTGTAGAGAGACTAATAGGATTCTAAGGCTATAAAAAGCCTTGAGAAGTCATCAATTAATTAACCAACAGATGCTCATTAGCCATCTCTACCACTTACACATAGGGCAGGACAACAGTGGCCTCTGAGGTGCCCTTAACAACCCAGATCACTGCAGGCAAGTGATAACTTCATTCTCATACATACACACCCAGAGAGATTCCATACTCCATTACCCTTTCTAGTCCTCTGTCTGCAGTGAGGATACAGTAAGTTCATTTACACTTAATGCAGGCACTCTTTCAGTCTTGTTATGGCAAAGTGGTGAAGGCTAAGGTTACAAATTGCTTATCTCTCTGAGCCTCAGTTTCTCCATCTGACAATAAGGATAATGAGGATAACCTGAACTTTATAAAGCTTATTGTGAGGATTAACCAGTTCACACGCATACAGAACTGAGGCAGTAGTATTCCACAGCAGTATAGATAAGCTAGACATAATATTTTCCAAAGTGCTATTCAATTCTACAGCCAGTATCATTTAATAACTATAATTTTGCTAATATAGGGACTGTGAATGCTACACATTCAGAGTTAAAAATGATACCAGATACGATCTGATTTGATACTCACACTTTATAAGAAAAAACTATTTGGGGAAATTTTACGATGAAAATTCAAGAAAAAAAACTAAACCCAAGTTGAAGATTTAGCGCTCCAAAAAATTCATAAACAAAACCTTTCTACCCACTTTTCCTTAAAAATGGTAAAAGAAAGCCTTTTTCAAGTTTTCTGGCTTATTTTTGATGGTTTTTGAAAATGCTAAATGCTCTACAGTATTTAGTAACACATCCCCTCTCCAGACTTTGTGCTCCATAGGGACAGGTATCAGGTCAGTCCTTAGCACAATATCAGTCAGGTTTGGGGCTTAACGGACATTTGTCAAATTCACCCATTAATGAATAAAAGATAGAGGAAAATCCTGTTGTCTCAGTCTGACCACCAGGGGGAACTGTCGAGCTTTGGTCATTGTTCTCTCAACATAATTCCTTTTCTTAGGCCAGGGAATGTAAATCACAAAATCTTAGGTCTAGTTGATACCTGTCCCTCTTGAACCAAAACGTTTTATATCTGAAACTGAACTGTTAGAGGGCCGAAGGGAATGAATGGTAAGAAGATGACAGAAGTGGAGGAGAAGAGGGCAACCAATGTGCTGATGACAGGGCAGAGAAAAAAAAGGAAAATTGGAAAGTTAGATGTAAATATATTTAATCGATCCTCCACCACTCTCATTCCTCTTTCTAATTCTATGCCACCATCTACACGTCCTCTGGCTAACCAGCATCCTCATTTGTCTCCAGCTGTCTTTCTTTCTCTCTCTCTACCAGCCCAACAAAGCCAAGGTTCCTCTACTGTCCTTTACGCTTTAGTATTACTGAAGTCTGTGAGCTACCGCCTCAGGCAAACCTCTGTTGTAAAATGAAAGACTTGCCCACTGTTGAAGAAATACTAAACATTGACAAGCTGTTAGAAGAGACATTAAGGCACCAGCAGCCCTCCCCACCTTTCCAGAAATCAGGTAAGTGATTTCCTCAATTAAAAAAAAAAAAAAAAAAAAAGGTCAGTCCTGATCCCTCAAATTCCCAGGAAGGAAAAAAAATGGTTTTATAATCAGAATATAGACTAGTTGATATATTCTTGCCAGGTACGGTAGCCCACACCTGTAATCCCAGCACTTGGAAGGCCAAGGCTGGTGGATTGCCTGAGCTGAGTTTGAGACCAGCCTAAGCAACTGGCAAAACCCCATCTCTAGCAAAAATACACAAAATTAGCCAGGCATGGTGGCACATGCTGTGGTCCCAGCTACTTGGGAGGCTGAGGTAGGAGGATAGCTTAAGCCTGGGAGGTAGAGGTTGCCGTGAGCTAAGATCTCATCACTGCACTCCAGTACTGAAATTGAAAGATTTAGGAGTAAATTATAGACACAGGGAAGTTGGGAAAAGGTGAGGGATGCTGAGCAAAGGCAGTGGCAGTGAGATGCAAGGAATGGGCAAGTGAATTCAGAGGAGGTGAAACCCCATCTCTACTAAAAATACAAAAATTAGCCGGGCGTGGTGGCAAGTGCCTATAGTCCCAGCTACTCAGGAGGCTGAGGCAGAAAATATATTTTTTCTTTCAGTTTCCATTTTTGAAGTATTTTTTCAAATAATACAAGTTTTTCAGAAGCTACCTTGAAAAGGATAAAATTGTAAAGAGCTTTTTAAAAACTTTACATTCTCTCAATGCACAACTGATCTAAAAGTCATATAGAAAAACAGAGATGCATTCTGGGATCCTGCTGTTCTAAGTGTGTTCCTTGGGCTAAATGCGTTAGCATCACGTCAGCACTTGTCAAAAATCACAGTATTCCAGATCCCACCTGCTCAGTCAGAATCCACATTTTAACAAGGTGATTCCTGGGCACACAAAAGTTTGAGAAGCGCTGCCTTAGGACAAAGATTTCCCCTCTGCTCCAACCTTATTCTTTCCATACTTCTCAAGAGGCAAATTAGGCTATAGCCTGGGCTGGCACCCCCTCACTCTGCATTACTCTCCCCACCCCCTTAACACAGAAGCCTGGGGCAGGGCCCTGTAATCCCAGAAATGTTCTGCCCTAAGCCAGGCTCACAGCTGCACCATGCGCTCCGGACTCCACCTGACACGGCGCCACTGCGTTTTCCCTGGGCCTCCTCTTTGTGCACAGACCTCATCTCAATAAAGCAGCTGTGATCCCAAAGGATTTGTTCAGTGAATTATCACCGTGTAATTGACTGAAATGCTTGTAAAATGTTCTGTGTGGGCCTGGTGATATGACGGTCTTACAAAAGAATTCCTGAAGGCAAAGATCAAGTCCAGCCAGTTTCTCTGGAAATGTCCATTCTTGTCATTGTTCTTGGTGAGCTCCACTGCTAATACTCATGGGAGGCTGAGCGCGGTGGCTCACGCCTGTAATGCCAGCACTTTGAGAGGCCGAGGTGGGCGGATCATGAGGTCAGGAGTTCGAGACCAGCCTGGCCAATATGGTGAAACCCTGTCTCTACTAAAAATTAGCTGGGTATGGTGGCATGCACCTGTAGTCCCAGCTGCTCAGGAGGCTCAGGCAGAGGAATCGCTTGAACCCGGGAGGCGGAGGCTGCAGTGAGCCAATATGGCACCACTGCACTCCAGCCTGAGAGACAGAGCAAGACACCACCTCAAAAATAAACACTCATGGGAGAGCAACAATAGAGCTCTAGAAGACACAAGGATACGCAGAGCAAGAATGATCCCTGCCTAGGGGACCAGGTCAGTAGTTCTCAACTGTGGCCACATGAGCCTTTATAAATATCAATACCGGGGCCTCACCTTCACAGAGCCTGATTAGTAGGGTATGGGGCCCAAATATGGGTATGTGTTTGAAGTTTTAATGATGCTAACATGAGGCCAGGGCTGGGAAACAGATTTTAAAAGGACAGATGATGAGAAGAGCTCAGGCTATCTCAGCTAATGGCACCACTGCCCACCTATTCGCCAAAGTCAGAGCCCCTGACCTTGCCCCATCCCCTCCCTTTCCCTCATGCCCATAGAGAATCTATCATCATTTGGGGACACCTCCTCTGAATTCGCTCACCCATCCCTTGCCTCTCACTGCCACTGCCTTTGCTCAGCATCCCTCACCTCCTCCCAACTTCTCTGTGTCTATGATCTACTCCTAAACCTTTCCTCTGCACTGCATGCCAGCCTTTCTGAAACAAGATATTATTCTGTAGCAGTCATGCCTGAAAACAACCCTGAGGACCTGTCGACACATAAACTTCACATCCCACAGCATGGCCCACAAGGTCCTAATACACTGGTCTCTTCCCCCACCACTCCCTCCGCTCTAAAACTTAGGCAAGATCCCCCACGTACACACCTGTGGTTCTGCTGTTTCTTTCTTTGATGGAAACTGTTTACTCTCCCAGCCATCAGCTCTTCCGTGAAGCCCTCCCTAGTCCCCAGGCAGTTTATCACCCTTTCCTCTGGGATCCCTAAGTGTGTGTGTTTGTACACGCCTGAAACTGTGCACTTTTCCACAGTGCCTTTGGGTAGCTGCTTCGGAGTCTGTCTCACCTTCTAGATCGTTAAGTTTCTGGTAGAGTAGGAATCATGTTTGTGTCTGTATCTCCTAAGCACTCAGCACATAGCCTATACCTAGAAGAAACTCAGCAGATGTTTGTGGAATAAATGAGTGAGCCCCCTTCTCAATAAATTGTTGATTGAATCAGTTAACTACACCATTAACTCTGAAAAAAAATGCAGGGTTACAAACAGGATCATTTTCACAAGAAGCTTTATACATCTGTACTTCCAAAATTAAGAAAGATGATTGGTACGGGTTCTCAGTTTAAAAAAAACTGTGGTTACCCTGGCCAGGCATAGCCAAGTGCTTAGTTCCTTCAGGGCCTCCTGGAATGCACCTGTTCTAAGTAAAGCACTAGGAATGGACTATAGAGGGGGCCTCTGACACCAGGTGGACAAGCCTGCAGGCTGAGCCGGTTGTGCTCCTCTCTCAAAAGCATAATTACCACTTCAAGTCTATGCAAACTGCTTTGGACCTTTTGTTCCAACCCCTGTGACCATCTCTAGGATCAACAGAAAACAAGAGGAGTTAGTTTATCATCCAGATTTCACAGGACGCCTGCAGATTCAGGAGGTTCCCATAGCCATTCCAGCCTGCCTGCCTTTCTGCCTGCTTCTCTTTCCCTTTTTTTTTTTTTTTTAGCAAAATGAAAGCCAATACTCTGATTTTGTTTAACCCCTCTAACCTAAAACTATCACAAATAACTTTTAGAATAAACAATTTTGAACCTTGTATAAAGACCTCAAAACTGGTTTTCCTGGCATAAAGATAATCTGCACATGGTTCAGTTTGACTCTCTAGCCAAGTTATAAAAGAAAGCAAGGGCCGGGCATGGTGGCTCACACCTGTAATCCCAGCACTTTGGGAGGCTGAGGCGGGCAGATCACCTGAGGTCAGGAGTTCAAGACTAGCCTGGACAACATGATGAAACCTTGCCTCTACAAAAAATGTAAGAAATAAGGCCGGGTATGGTGGCACATGCCTGTAATCCTAGCTACTTGAGAGGCTGAGGCACAAGAATCACTTAAACCTGGAAGGCAGAGGTTGCAGTGAGCCAAGATCATACCCCTGCACTCCAGCCTGGGCAACAGAGCAAGACTCCATCTCAAAAAAAAAAAGAAAGAAAGAAAGAAAGAAAGCAGGAGACATTATCTCAGTGGATTATTTCATGGAAGATATTGACCTTCCCTTCCATCACAGCGGAGTTAATCAGAAGATGCTCTTTGAGGCCATTCACTGTGACCACACTGCATCATCACCACCTCACCCTGCCCTAAGTCTGAGCTATCCTTGCCAGTTTGGGGAAACAGAACATAATTAATGTGAGTCTTGAGAATGCTGTGGGGTGAAAGTTGGCATTAATGAAGAAGGGTGTGGGGTATCAGGAAGGAAGACAGTATAGGAACTTCCCTCTGCACAGCGTCCCGGAGCTCCTCAGCTCACCAGGCCTGTGTCTCTTACCTGCAGGATCCTGCCCATAGCTCAAGCTCCATCAGTCAACAGATACTAAACCAGGAAACAGAGAGTCATGGACAAGGTGGTCCCATGGCCTCCGGGGTGCAGTCCCTGCTGCCCAAGTCGGTTGTAGTCTGGGGCTTGCTCTTCTGGTTCTACAACTTCACAGCACCTGGAGAGCAGCGTTCTTCCCCCTGACTACACGTTAGGTTCACCTGCAGAGATCTTCAAACAAATACTTGGCCCCTGGCTCCCTCCCATCTGAGAGATTCTGATTTAATTAGCATGAAGTGGAGCCTGAACATTGAGATTATTTGAAAGCTCTCAAGCTATTCTAATATAGTCAGGTCTGGCCAGGCACGGTGGCTCACACCTGTAATCCCAGCATTTTGGGAGGCCAAGGCAGGTGGATCACTTGAGGTCAGGAGTTCAAGACCAGCCTGGCCAACATGGCAAAACCCCCATCTCTACTAAAAATACAAAAATAAGCGAGGTGTGGTGGCGCATGCCGGTAATCCCAGTTACTCAGGAGGCTGGAGCAGGAGAAGCACTTGTACCCGGGAAGCAGAGGTTGCAGTGAGCCAAGATCACACTGCCCTCCGGCCTGGGCAACAGAGTGAGCCCCTGTCTCAAAATAATAATAATAATAATAATATATGCAGGTTTGAGAAACACTGCCTTAAGGCCACCCAAAGAAAAATGCTTCCTCTTAAGTCTACAAGCTGGAGGGGCAAGCTTAAATTTCTCTGAAGGACTACAGCAGCTATGAGCCATCTGGAAACAGGGATCCGATTTTTATTTATCTTTATCCCCAGCATTTGATGTGGCATCTGGTACACAGTACAAGCTCAGTAAAGGTTTGGATGGATGGATGGATGGATGGATGGATGGATGGATGGATGGATGGAATGATGGATGGATCAACTCAGGCCCCTCAACCCAACCCTGCCCCCAATTTAACTCCAGAGACCAGTGACCAGCACTCTGCTAGGGAAGAAAAAAAAAAAAAAAAACCTCAACTAAAATAGGGAACGGCTCTAATTTTAAAATTTGGTTTTTGACTTTATTCTATTATGCCCACCACTAACTTACTACTCCAAAATAAATGTGGTACTGTAACTGTTTTTTCAAGTTCTGACTTCTAGATAATGTTTCTCTTTGCAAAATTTTTTAGAATTAACTGAATTTTTAACACACAAGTGTGTCCGTCTAATTCTAAAATAACCAGTTAAGGTCATACAAGGTGGCTCACACTTGTAATCCTAGCATTTTGGGAGGCCAAGGTGGAAGGATTCCTTGAGCCCAGGAATTCAAGACCAGCCTGGGCAACATAGGAAGACACCGTCTCTACTAAAAAACAAACAAACAAAAAATTAGCCAGGCACGATGGTATGCATCCGTAATCCTAGGTACTGGGGAAGCTGAGGCAGGAAGATCACTTGAGCCTGGGAAATAGAGGCTACAGTGAGCCATGATCGTGCCACTGCACTCCAGCCTGGATGACAGAGTGAAATCCTGTCTCAAATACAAAAGCAGTATCAGTTGAGATGGCCAAGTGAATTCAGTCAACAAAAATCAATTTGGGTAAAAATGAAAGCAGTCTTATTTCAAAGAGCAGGGAGCAAACCTAAGGAAGAAGTGGTACCGGCTGAGAATGCAAAAAAGTTCTGGTACATTCACAATGACAGATCTTTAAAGAATAATTAGGGAATCTCAGCTATAATAGAAACATTTTTAGTATTTGAAGTCGATGGGTTAATCTCAACCATGGATATCAATGAATCTTCTCTTAGTGCCGCCATCCACAACAAACTCCTAGCCTAGCATGGTATTTTGTGTGATATATTTTTTAAATGTTAAACAGTTAAACTTATCTGGTAGAAATAGGTGCAAAAGGAAACAAATAAACCAGTTGTTTAGCTAAATATTCCCTCTCCCACCCCAAAGCATGGCCTCAGCTGACAAATTGCCATCTGTCTCTACCTGGTTTCGACCCAAGGAGGAAGGTGAAAATATTTAAGCTATTTCCCATGAAAGTAAATGGGGTGTTGAATACTTACTTGAATTTTTGTCTGGAAGCCGATCTATCTTCCATACCACTGCCTGGTAGGCACTCTCATATTTTGCTGACCCAACAGTGACTTGAATGACAGGTTCAGATTCAAGTTCATGTAAACTCCCCAGACATGCCCGGCGGTTCATTTTGGCTTTCAGAGACTTCTGCCTTTGGAGGTTCATGGTCCAAAGGGCCTTGATCCACTGTGAGGGGACAGGAAAGTGTATCATTATATTGTCACAGGACCTTAAGGAACCAGCATGGGATGACCTCTGCACCAATGGGGCCATGTTGACAAAAGCCTGAAGTTCCACATATGCTCCCTGGACAACCACTACAGACTTCAAGGAAAAGGGAAGATCGTCCCCATTATACAAAGTCTTGAAACGCAACAGCTCAAAACGGCAGGCATCCAGAGATACAAACTTAATGATTCTTGATTGCTCAAATTCTTGTACTTTCACACACTTATGAAGATGGTAGTCAAGGATATCAATCCCCCTTTTTTCTGAGTCCTTCTCAAAATAGGATTCATCTCGCTTTGGCAACTCAAGATCATTCAAGGTTAAGAAGCATTCCAGGTTCCCATTCACAAAGCAGAGGCAATAAATTTGAGTTATCACAGCACTTTCAACCAATTTTCCTTCTTTTGTGACTTTACCCCAAAAGTTGTCCACAATTTCCAAGGAAATTTCTTGCTCCTCGTAGTTCTTTTTTGGTTTTGAAACAGCTGGCAACTGTATCAGCTCCTCCTCCACAGTAGTCAGAAAGTCAAGGAAGTCACGGTACGATGTGGACCCCAACTTCAGCATCTGTTCTATGTCTGGTTCGTGAACTACTTCTGCCTTAGAATGGTATTTCCTTTTTTCTGTGTAAGACACATGTTCAATCTTCACAGTATGGATTTTTCCTGCTACACTAAAGTTCTCAACCTTGGGTTCAGAAAGCCTACAATGTGGATCAAGCTGTATCTCTTTAAATGGTTTTTCTAATCCCTGCTCATAATACATCTGCAAAATTCCTCCAGGCAAAACTTTCAGAAAAATTGGTCCCCATTGGCGGGAAGACATCATATTCTTCTTCTCAGGAATTCTCAGCATGAAAGACCATCCGGCTTTTGGCTGACTCCTGAAGAGTGTGTGGGGGACAAAAGAAGAGGCATTTTCTTCAGCATATAGACAGTGCACAGACAAACTTCTAAGTGAGTCTTGGTTCTCAGCTGACTGGAGATGTTCAAGCTTCTCACAGATATAGTTGAGTGAACATTTATTTAGGCTTTTTTGATCAATAGGCATCTCTTTGTCTCTTGATGAGAACATCTTTTTGCTGCCTGGTGGGTCAAGGGTGAACTGGGAATCACCGCCTTCATCTTTCCAAAATGGGCTTGAAAAAGCACAGTCATCTCGAAAATACTGAAACTGGGGAAGATCATCACTTTGGAATTCTAGGCCTTCAGCCTGGTGAGGGTTAATTTCATCTGAAAGGCCTACTCTGGGAGCTGGATGTATACAAGAGTGGTCACTGGGTAACAAGGCAGGAGATAAACAGGTTGGTCTGGGAGGCAGTAAGGAAGATCCTCCTCCTGGTATTGTGAGTGGGCTGTCTGAAGATGATTCCGGAATAGGATAAAGCACATGAGTCCCCGCTTTGGGGATGCCAGGAAAACCTGGGAAGTCTTTGGTAGGTGTAGAAAGAGGAGAGTTACTTGGAGGTCCTGGACTGAAATAAAAGTCTACAATGGGGGAGGAGAGAGGGGTGCTGCTGGTGGAAGAAGATGCACTAGGAAATTCCCTGAGGCCAGGAAGGTTCAACTTCAGTCCATTTGGTCTACAGACACCTTGATTCTCCAGAGGAAAATTCTTTGACTTTTGAGAAGATTGGAAAGCAGGATCATCATCAAAGGTGACCCAGTTGCCTGGGTTTGTGGAGCACATCTTTGGGATCAGATTGTGGTCTTGTCAAGGAATCAAATATGTTGTCTCTGTTAAAAAAAATAATAAAGAGAAAACAGGCATATAAAATGAAGGGGGGAATAGTTACTAAAGGTCTTTAGTTCTGATAAATATTTGGATATAAAGGCATCCCGATTTACAAATTAACCAAGTTCAAAGAAATGCTTAAAAATTATAACTCTGTTATTGGCTAAGTGGATTAAAAATAAATAAAAAAACAAGATCCAACTATATGCTGTCTATAGGGGACTCACATTAGATTTATGGACACACATGCTGAAAGTGAAAGGATGGAAAAAGATATTCCATGAAAATGATATCCAAGAGAGAGCGGGAGTAGCCATACTTAAGCAAAATAAACTTTAAATCAAAAACTATCGTTGGAGACAAAGAAGAACATTATATATTGATGAAAGAGTCAATTCACTAGGAAGACATAACAATTATAAATATACATTAATCCAGCTGGGAATGCTGGCTCACAACTGTAATCCCAGCACTTTGGGAGGCCAAGGCAAGCAGGTCAACTGAGGTCAGGAGT
The DNA here is from genome assembly GCA_963574635.1 of Cheracebus regulus. Lineage (NCBI taxonomy): Eukaryota > Metazoa > Chordata > Mammalia > Primates > Pitheciidae > Cheracebus > Cheracebus regulus. The sequence goes on along the minus strand of CAUYQU010043670.1, from coordinate 5,251 downwards.
TTGAGACCAGCCTGGCCAAAATGGTGAAACCCCATCTCTGCTAAAAATACAAAAATTAGCCAAGCATGGTGGCAAGCATCTGTAATCCTAGCTACTCGGGAGGCTGAGGCAGGAGAATTACTTGAACCTGGGAAGCAGAGGTTGCTTCCACTTCCCAGGTTCAAGTGAATTGAGATAGTGTCACTGCACTCCAGCCTGAGACTCCATCTCAAAACACACACACACACACACACACACACACACACACACACACACACATATATGTATATATATACCCAATATCAGAGGACCCAAATATATGAAGCAAACACTGACAGAACTGAAGGGAGAAATAGCCACTCATTAATAATAGGAGATTTCAACACCATACTTTCAACAATACATAGAGCATCCAGATAGAAGACCACTAAAGAAACAGAGGACATGAACACTATAAACTAAACGAAACTCTAGACTTATTCAGAACATTCCACCTAACAGCAGCAGAACACATACTCATCTCAAGCACACACAGAACATTCTTCAAAGCAGATCATACATTAGGTTATAAAACAAATATTAACAAATGTGAGAAGACTGAAATCACACAAACATTTTTTCTAACCACAATGGAATAAAACTAGAAATTAATAATAGAAGGAAAACTTAAAAATTCACAAATATGTGAAAATTAAACAACATACTCTCGAACAACCAATGGATCAAAGAAATAAAAAAGGAAATTAGAAAATATCTTGAGACAAAAAAAAAATGAAAATGGCACACCAAAACGTATGGGATGCAGCAAGAGCAGTATCCAGAGGGAATTTTACAGCCACAGATGCCTGTATTAAAAAAGAAAAGAGGTCTGGGTGCAGTGGCTCACGCCTGTAACCCCAGCACTTTGGGAGGCCGAGGTGGGCAGGTCACCCGAGGTCAGGAGTTTGGACCAGCCTAGCCAACATGGTGAAATCCTATCTACTAAAAACACAAAAAATTAGTTGGGCGTGGTGGCATATGCTTGTAATCCCAGCTACTTGGGAGGCTGAGGCAGGAGAATCCCTTGAACCTGGGAGGCAGAGGTTGCGGTGAGCCGAGATTGGGTCATTGCTCTCCAGCCTGGGCAACGAGAGCGAAACTTTGTCTCAATAAAATGGTGTTGGAAAAACTCGATATCCATGTGCAAAAGAATGAAACTAAACTGTTATCATATATCAGGGATGTCCAACCTTTTGGCTTCCATTGGCCACATTGGAAGAAGAATTGAGGTCAGGTGCAGTGGCTCACACCTGTCTGTAATCCCAACACTTTGGGAGGCCAAGGAAGGTAGATCACTTGAGGTCAGGAGTTCAAGACCAGACTGGCCAGTATGGCAAAACCCCATCTCTACTAAAAATACAAAAATTAGCCAGATGCGGTGGTAGGCACCTCTAATCCCAGCTACCTGGGAGGCTAAGGCAGGCAAATCGCCAGAACCTGGGAGGTGGAGATTGCAGTGAGCTGAGATTATACCATTGCACTACAGTCTGGGCAACAGAGAGGGACTCTGTCTCCAAAAAAAAAAAAAAAAAAAGGAAGAGGAAGAAGAACTATCTTGGGCCACACAGAAAATACACTAACACTAATGATAGCTGATGAGCTGGAAAAAAAAAAAGAGAGAGAAGAGAAGAAAAAAAATCTCATTATGTTTTAAGAAAGTTTACAAATTTGTGTCAGGCTGCATTCAAAGCCATCCTGGGCCACATGTGGCCTGTGGGCTGCAGGTTGGAAAAGCTTGTTTTATACCATACACAACAATCAACTCAAAATGGATCAAAGAGGCCAGGTGCAGTGGCTCATGCCTGTAATCTCAACAACTTGGGGAGGCTGAGGTGGATAGATCACCTGAGGTCAGGAGTTCGAGATCAGCCTGGCCAACACGGTGAAACCCCCATCTCTACTAAAAATACAAAAAAATTAGCCAGGCCCAGTGGCACCCTCCTGTAATCCCAGCTACTCAGGAGGCTGAGGCAGAAGAATTGCTTGAACCTAGAGGCAGAGGTTGTGGTGAGCTGAGTTTGCGCCACTGCACTTCCAAAAAAAAATGGATAAAAGATTTAAACATAAGACTTGAAACTATAAAACTTTTTTTTTTTTGAGATGGAGTCTTGCTCTATGCCCAGGCTGAAGTGCAGTGGCACAATCTCAAATCACTGCAACCTCCATCCTGCCTCAGCCTCCTGAGTAGCTGGGACTACAGGCGCAAGCCATCACACTCGGCTTATTTTTGTATTTTTAGAAGAGTCGGGGTTTCACCATGTTGGTCAGGCTGGTCTTAAACTCCTGACGTCATGATGTGCCCACCTCAGCCTCCCAGAGTGCTGGGATTACAGGGGTGAGCCACCACGCCTGGCCAAAACTATAAAACTCTTAGAAAGAAACGCAGAGGAAAAGCTTCATAACATTGGTCTTGGCAATCATTTCTTGGATATGGCAGCAAAGCATAGGCAACGAAAGCAGAAACAGAAAAGTAAGACACCATTGAACTTAAAGTTTCTGCACAGCAAAGGAAACAATCAACAAAGTAAAAAGGTAACATAAAGAATAGGAGAAAACATTTGCAAACGGTATTTCTGATAAGGAATTAATATCCAAAACATAAGGAACTCAATAAACTCAACAGCAAAAAAATAAATAATGCAATCTAGTAATTGTCAAACTACTTGGATAGATATGTCTCCAAAAATACGTATGAATGGCCAGAAAGTATATGAAAATATGTTCAACGTCACTAATCTTCAGGAAAATGCAAATCAAAATTACAATGAGATATCACCTCATACCTTTTAGAATGGCCATTATTTTATTTTTAAAAAATGAAAATATGGCCAGGCGAGGTGGCTCACGCCTGTAATCTCAACACTTTGGGAAGCTGAGGTGGGTGGGTCACTTGAGGTCAGGAGTTCAAGATCAGCCTGGCCAACATGATGAAATTCCATCTCTACTAAAAATATAAAAATTAGCCAGGTATAGTGGTGGATGCCTGTAATTCCAGCTACTCAGGAGGCTGCGGCACAAGAATCGCTTGAACCCAGGAGGCGGAGGTTGCAGTGAGCCAAGATCACATCACTGCCCTTCAGCCTAGGTGACAGAGTGAGATTCTGTCTCACAAAAAAAAAAAAAAAAAAAAGGAAAATAACAAATTCTGGCAAGGATGTAAGAAATTGGAACCCCTGTGCATTGTTGGTGGAAATGTAAAGTAGTACAGCCACTATGGAGAACAATATGGAAGGCCCTTAAAATTAAAAATAGGGCCGGGTGCAGTAGCTCATGCCTGTAATCCCAGCACACTGGGAGGCCAAGACAAGCGGATCACCTAAGATCAGGAGTTTGAGACCAGCCTGGCCAACATGGTGAAACCCCATCTCTACTAAAAATTCAAAATTAACTGGGTGTGGTGGCAGGCGCTTGTAATCTCAGCTACTTGGCAGGCTGAGGCAGAAGAATTGCTTGAACCCAGGAGGCGCAGGTTGCAGTGAGCAGATATGACACCATTGCACTCCAGCCTGGGCAACAAGAGTAAAATGCCATCTCAAAAAAATAAAATAAAATAAAATAAAAATAGAACTACCATATGATCCAGCAATCCCACTTCTGGGTATTTATCCAAAAGAATTGAAAACAAGGTCTTGAAAAAATATTTGCCCTCTCATATTCATTGCATCATTATTTACAATAGTCAACAAATGGAAACAACCCAAATGTTCATCAATGGATGGATGCATACAGAAAATGCAGCATATTCATACAATAGAATATTATTCAGTATTAAAAGGAAGAAAATTCTGATGCAGGCTGCAACACAGATGAACCTTCAGCACATTATGCTAAGTGCGGTAGGCCCATCACAGAAGGACAAATCCTTCTTATACGTACATAACTCCTCTTATACGAGGTATGGAAAGTACTCAAACTCATATAGCAGAAAGTAAAATGGCGGTTGCCAGTAACTGGGAGGAAGTAAAAATGGGAAGTTGCTGTTCAATGGATATAGTTTCAGTTATGTAAGATGAAAAAGTTCTAGAGATTTGCTGTACAATGATGTGCATATTGTTCATAATACTGTTTTGTACACTTAAAAACTTTTAAAAGAGCAGCTCTCCTGTTAATGTAGTTTCATTCACCACAATTGAATAAAACTGGAATACATTTGAATCAATTCAATAAGTCTTTTTTTTTTTTTTTTGAGACAGAGTCTTGCTATGTCACCCAAGCTGGAGTGCAATGGCCCGATCTCGGCTCACTGCAACCACCACCTTCTGGGTTCAAGTGATTCTCCTTCCTCAGCCACCTGAATAGCTAGAATTACAGACATGTACCAGCATGCCCAGCTAATTTTTGTATTTTTAGTAGAGACGGGGTTTCACCATGTTGGCCAGGCTGGTCTTGAATCCCTGACCTCGTGATCCACCCGCCTCAGCCTTCCAAAGTGCTGGGATTACAGGCGTGAGCCACCACGGCAGCCTAATTCAATAAATCTTTATCTGAGTGATCACTATGTACCCAAATCTTGTTAGTATTGTGAAAACACAAGAAGATTAAAAACCCAATTTATAATGAATTTATAACCCACCGACAGCCCAAAAATACGTGAAGTTTACAGTTTAGAAGCATTTTCAAATTCACAATCTCAGTTATCAAAAAGACCCTGTGAAGTGTATTATTATTCCTCTTTCATAGCTGAGATGACTTGGGTTTAGGTTCATTGCCTAAAGTCACCCAGCCAGTAAGAGGTAGAGCCAGGATGTTTTAAATAATGGCTTTATTGAGATATAATTCTTTTTTTTTTTGTCTTTATTTATTTTTTAAAGAAAGAAAAGGAGAAAGAAAGAAAGAGCAAAAGAAAGAAAAAAAAGAATGAAAGAGAGAAAGAAAGAGAAGAGAAAGAGAGAGAGAGAGAACGGGATTCTTGTTTTATTGCCCAGGCTAGAATGCAATCTAAAAATGGGTATTAAAAACCTCTTTTATGCCAATAATTGTGTTTAACAATGGAGACAGGAAGGAACAGAGGATGAAAATAACAAATAAGCAGCCAACCAATATTTTATTTCAACCTGTGAAATGCTATGCAATTACTGAGGAGTGATTTACTTCCAATTATGTGGTCACTTTTAAAATAGGTGTAATGTGATACTGAGAAAAATGTATGTTTTGTGGATTTAGGGAGGAGAGTTCTGTAAATATTTGTTAAGTTTACTTGTTCCAGGTCTGAGTTCAAGTCCTGGATATCCTT